>LUGF01042765.1:44238-70523 GCA_001625245.1 Calycopis cecrops
TGTTCACTTCGGAAAGGAACTGAGCTCTAGCGCATCGTGTACGATGTCCCTCCGAACTAGTCCCGCCCTTCCCCTATATGTCCTGCCGCTCGGTGCCACCTCGTCCCTATCTCACTTCTTTTTGTAGATAGTCCTACTTTTTTTTTGGTATATTCCGTCGATCATTTTACAAGTTATCTTTGAACATAACACAAAGGACTAGTAAAAACGTTTTATCCCAGGAAACTGAACTACATTCCCCTCTCCTTTTTTATGATATTGAGGAGCACATGAGCAGTCGAAGCCATTTTTATGACTACCGACACCCATAGACATTGAGGCAATACAGATGCGCTGCCCTCTTTTTTTTCTCCCACTTCCATGGGCCACCGGCTACTAACATACTACAGGAAACGCGACAGCACAGTTGTCACTTTACGCCAATCTCATGTCAGCGAGAGGTACCTCATCGGTCGCGCCGGCCCAATTCGGCTGCATGTAAGACGCAATGGGGCACTACCTCTTATAATAGAATTTGTATAGAATAGGTACTTACCGACAATAAGAAGAATATGTATAGAAAATCGTTATTTTTATAATTCGACATATTTTCCTATGCAAATGTTGTTTAGTTTCATGGGATAAATACACCCATCCCATCCTATACCCCTTTTATTATTCCTCATACATCTAAGAACCTATCTACACCGGTTATTTTATTGCAATCTGACTGCAAGTCTAACTTTGTAATCCTATATATTTATATGGGATTACAAATATAATCATGCAGTTGGTGTACCTAGAAAACTGAACCGAATTTACAAATTGTTTTTGACGTGACGTCTTATAATTCGATTGAGTCGGCTGTACGAAAAAACATGACAACATGCGGCGTTACCTCGCTCTGCGCTGAGACGTTCCATCAGGGGGGAGACAGTGTCATACTTACTATAGGTGTCAATTTTTCGCAGCGCCATCGCTTATCATATCCGCGTAATGTTATAAGCACGTAGTACCCAATTGAGCTACAGATGGCGCTTTAGCTAAATCGAAAATTGCAAATTTTTTATTAAAAAAAAATAAGTATTAATAAGTTTCAATTTTTAAAATAAGTATAGTACGCTTACCTATTTGGATATTTATGTAAATTATTTATTTACATAAATATCTTATTTACCTAACTTATATAAATATCTTATAATTATTATAAATCCATGGCTTTACTATTTAATCGAAATAATTATCAAGCGTAGCTATGATTTAAAATGTGATTTCCAATTATCTCCTTCTCTATATACATACAAATCTATTAAACAAATGAAATTAAAATTTTCTTTTGAAAAATGCTACCATTCCATCAGTATTTTCTTAAGACGTTGTCACGTTCAACTATCGTCAGTAAACCGACTTTACAGACAACCAATTTTTTTGTTTTCTTAGTTTAGACACTAAATGCAATTGTATTCTAAATTTGAAGCTTCTGTGCTTTGATTATATACACGTCTAGATGGAGCATTTCAAATAAACATCGATAAAAATCGTCTAATTTTTCGCACAATGTGTGCGTGTCAGTTATGTACAGATTGTTTTAAATCTGTCAATGTCAAAAATTTACATGCGCAAAGGGGATACCAACAGCATAAAACAATTACCCTAAATTTTGTCACTTAATCAGGAGGAACTAACCGCAAACAAAAAATAGGAATATATAGAGTTTATAGTTTTTTTTAAAGAATGTATGCTAATTATTATTAAAATTAAATTATGTTTTTTTTTATTTCTATTTGTCAATGAGAGAGAGTTTATTATTATTATCAATGAGAGGATTTCCGAAGGTAGTTTTAGTTTTAAAGGCCGCTATATAAGTTTTAGAAATTTTTACTTGTTAATAAGACTCCAAATATACTTTAAGAAGCTGTTCTATTTATTTACAGTCTGTGTTACATAATATAAAATATACTAACAATACTTATAATACTAATCTCGGCCAATCATAATTAGCAAACGGCAAACGCGCGACTTAGCCAATCATATCATTGGACTCTGCCCCCGCCGCACCGGCCCGCGTCTCTGTCAGTCTCACCGTGCGTCGGAACCGTGCATGATGTGATTGTTATTTACTTTGTGTTTATTTCGTGAAAATGAGTCGTCGTTATGAATACTCAAACGTGGACTACTTAGCAATGGTACAGTAGTATGCTATTGCCAATTACAATTTACAAGAGGCCTGGCGTTTGTATTCCCAGCCCTTGAGCACTTGAATGCTCTGCATCAACATGGAATAGAAAGTCCCCACGACAAGCACCATATTAACAGCAACCCAACGGCTCCTCGACCGTGGCCTGGCTGCTATCGGTATTATGTAATGGCTTATGTAGGTTTGTCCCAGGAACCCGGACTTAACGCCCCTGGAGTTTTTCTTGTGGTTTGAGAATCGTGATGAAACTACGCAGTGCGATAGTGAAAACATTTGATAAATTAAAAAGTGATAGAGATGTGTACATTGAGAAATGTAAAAACAATAGCTTAAAACGTGTATTGAACGGAGAACAAGTGAACAGAGAAGTTATTACATAATCCGTAAGTATGTTAATTATTTCGTAGATAGATCCGATTTTTAAATATGCCTGAAATACATAAAATTCTGTTATCTCTATCTGATTATCTCTTATGATAAAAGTAATCATGTTTAATAGTATAAAGTACCTACGAAAGAAAAACAGAAACCATCTAGTATTTACGTTCATTGCGCGCCGCCTGCCGGCAAGTAGAAGAACTTGTTACGTAACTGCTGATACACCCCGCGCTATGGAGTATCATTCATACACGTAGGTACTATTACCAACTCGAAGGAATAAAAATAAAATATTAAAATTGAAACTCTTTTATAGTTGACGTTACAATTGATTTACTTACCCGTTTTTATTGGTGCTATAAGTTATTCCAAATTCATATGGTTCGGCTCGAGAACCATTATAATTTCACAGTGTATACCTAGTACATATTTTTTACGGCGCTGTCAGGTGGTTGATGCGGTATCTAAACGTGTATATAATCAGAGCTGTCTGCTAGAAGTGCCTTAAACTATTGATGATCCGTCAGTCAGTGAGTAACAAAATCTAGAAATTTCAACAATCTCCAATTCTTAATCTACTCACCTCGACGGATCTCCACCTTGTCATGATGAGGGAGCTTACTAACCGTGACTTGAGCCACCACGGTGAGCCAAGAGGGATCCCAGGAGGGGTCGCGGGAGAAGAGGTGTCTCGGTGTGTCGTTGCCGTGCACCCTGTTTCCCGCGACCGAACGAGGACGCATCGTCGAGGGTATAATATAGCTCAAATTAATTATCCATGTCGTGCTAAAGGCCACAGGATGTAATTCCGCCCCGATCGTGGACTTTCATACTGGTATTATTTAAATTGGTATAAAATTATAATCTAAAATAATACATAAAATTTCTAATGAATGATGATAGTTACTTTGGATTATTTTTGTTATTAAAAGTTATGGCCATTCTATTGTGTTTCGCACGGTTTTTTAAGTGTAAGAAGACAAACGAGCAGTCCCCCATAGACATCCCCATAGAGGTTATTAAATGTATTGTCACGTGGAAATCTAGAATTTAAATAAAACAAATGTTATGAAATTAAGAGAAAATACTTGATGTATCATTACTTTCTGATATACATATTCCTATGTTACTTTCTGAATACAGTAAAATTACTATATTCAGAAAGTAAAATATTCGTCATTATAATATTAATATTATAATATATTAACTAACACAATCTCATCAATTAATTAATTATTGATCCCCGCGCCAATTTAAAGTATCGATATTACGCGTATTTTACAAAGCGCATCATTATGCTCCTATACTATGATAATGCATTCCAGTTTTACGGCTTTTTTATAACGTGACTACTTATATTGCGTGCTATTAGCGGATTTAACATAATATAGGGCAATATTTAACAGGCAATGTATCATGTTTAAAACGTTTGATCTATTTGCAAATAAGATGACATTTTTGGTCTAATATTCTTAGTTTTAATTGAAAATACATTAAATGTAATTTTTCTTAGTACTTGCCAATGGTATGTGACGCCACAATTCTTGTAGTTCTTTAATCTACTTCTATATCTCTGCATACAACCACTGAACAGCTAGAAATTTTGGAAAAATATGGAGATGTCACATCTACGCTTGTCAATTATGGGCTGAAAATCGTTGAGAATGAATTTGAACGATGCTGCCCTTTTGGCAATAAATACCACGCCGCGCCGGTCGTGCCGTTATAGCCTCTCTATTTCTTTATAACTCTATGGCGTTTAGAGTTATTTTACCTCTGACGTTAGGTTGGCCAAAAATGACGATGTGTTGCCATGATTACTTTTAACGATTTTTTTTAACGATTATTAAAAATTAGAATGAAGTAGTAATATTATATTTTATTGTGTCATGAATGTATTAATTCTTCCATTTAACAAGTATAAAGATATAATTACTAAGATTAAAAAAGTATTAAAGTAAATAAAAATATAATTAAATATTTTATAACAAAAAATATCATCTTTTACTAAAAAAATAAGCCAGCAGCGTTATTAAGAAAAGCGAAAGTGCTGTTTCCTTATTCTGTCATATATGAAAACCTTGAAAAAATATATTATAAAGGGAAAATGATTATTGCTCATTTTAATCTTTGAGACACAGACTTTTCTTACTGTAATGAAGTTGTTATGTATAAGATGCTATTTTAAATAATTATAATTTCTGATGCCTATGAAGAGAGAAAAATATAACACAGGTAACCCTAATTATGATACCTGTCAATGCCTGACATCGATTGATTACCCGATATCGACATCGTTATTGTACAAAATTATTGAGTTACTTCAATATAAAACCAATATGCAATATTTTAGTAAATGGAAACAAAATAGGGTGACTATTTAAGTTTATATGGTTACTATATTATACAACCACAATTAATTAAGACCAAAGAAGGAAACAAAATGAATAAGTTATCTCAATAGATATTACTACTCAAAATCATATTGATGACAGGCGCGATGTATTAGTTCAAATAAGGACCACATCTACACAATTATCAATATAGAAATCGGTCAATACGTTGCACAATTCCACAGTCCTGCCCTTATTGACGGCTCGACGGATGTAAACAAATACAAAGAAACGGCACATCACATTATTTGGGATTGTAGTCTTTGGCATAGTGAGTCGACCATAATGTTAAGCAATATTCATTGTGTTAACGGGCTAAAATAGGTGCTACGACGATTACGAGGGCAGGCTGGGGAACCACGACTTCAAAAGATATTGTCATTGGTATTAACGGAAAAAATTAATTTTAACTCACTCGTAGCATCTTAAATGATAACAAATGAAACCAATTATTCAGTATTGTTTTATTAGAATGTATAATTTTTTTATTAGTGTGCACAGCAGCGAGGTCTCACTCTGGCTTTCCTCTGTTTTCTTGGCTTGTTTACGTCATTGCAATCTTGGCGATAATCCACAAAAATCGGTACAGAACTTATCTTTCGTCTAAAAACCGTGACCGTCCCACCAAAATCCCAAAATTAAGTTTTCCTTTTTATTGGTAGACCATATGACATGATTTTTAGAGAATATTCTAGTTCTCACTTATTTTAATAACTTTTTATTTTTTATGTCTTTCATAAAGAAAGAGTATCGAATATTAAGTATGTATCCAGTAAAAAAGGTATTAGTATCGTAAGGAAAAGTGCTAGTTACTTCAAAGGTCCCTAGCAATAGCTACTCTTGTTAAGTGGCTAATTTATCGCTGATCTACAGGTACATTATTTGCAGAAACAAATAATTAAAATAACTATTTAGAAACGAAACATAGGTAATAAATTAAATCTATTCGACACACCTACTTTCGCCATATTTTATAAAGAACAATATGACAATTATAATTGTAATCATTTATTTACAAAAAATATTAATTTTATATCTCGGTATTGAGATGTATAATACAGAGTTAAATAATGTATCTTAGTTTACGTTTACATTATATATCTTAGTTTAATCTGATCGGTCCTCGGATACGTCCTCTCTCACTTTAATAACCTTATTTCTATGTTCGGCTCTCTTCACATAGGTCGATTCACTAGGCTCCTTATTAACTGATTTTCCGTCTCCCCCTTTACTTCTATTTCTAAGTCGGAACTTTTTGCTGGCGCGAGGAAATGTCTCTTCGTGGACTTTCTCTTTGGTTAATACGCGACGTGCGCGTTCTCTCTCTGTGACTGATATTTTATTCTCATCCTCTGTGGGAATGTCTCGCTTTAACGCGCTCTTGTAGGTCTGCCCCCGAGTCGGCTCGTTCAGAGAGAAGGTAATTCTGTCGTGATGAATCTATAAACATAATTTACAGATTATATACAAGTACAAAACAACTACTATAGTCATTATTATTATTTCAACTAGTGGCATTTTTATTCTTATTATCTTATTAATTTGCTACTGCAGCTGGTGTTTCTTAATGCAGGACATTGTACTTGATAGTTTTAAGTCTGCACTGCTATCGGCAGACTTGACGACATTTGCTGATAAAAGTGAAAACTTAAAAGTAAATACTAACTGCACAGATATAATAATAATAATAAAAATAATAGATAATGTGTTTTTGTCAATGTACCGAATTTAAATAACAACAATTAAGTATATAAATGTGTGTGTACAGAGTCAGAAACAGACCAGTCTAGGTGATGTTTCTTTTATAATGATACTTACTCTGTATTCGACGGACACATAACATTCCTGTTCGTCTTCGCATACGAGAGAATTCACATCTGCTGGTTTGGATGCGTGTGGGGGTCGTTTGGAGACGCGGACGAATCGCCACAACGATCGTATCCTGGGCCCGCAGGCTCGTACAATCTCGCTCACCTGATTGTAATATACAATATAATATATCAAGTTGCATTAACCCACTCAATTGCCAAAATAAGTACATCGTCAACTCTCAAAACTGCAATACCGTAACACTTTCCAGGTAAAATGTATCGTATGATAACTTTATGTCGTAGGTATAAACACTAAATCATTTTTAATCTTAGCCACTTTACGCTTGAAATATATTTTTTGAATACAACCAATATTATTTTCAATTTCATGGTTTCAATTTCAGTTCCATGAGTAGGTGCTGTCCTGGCTTTGTTTCTAAGTTACTTCAATAACGTTCAGCTACAATTTACCTTCATCTGTTCTCCTCCGTCGCAGACGCCATGGCTATGAGGCTCTATTCCAAAACTGTTGATGCAAGCGCGATCGTCGGGCATCAGAGAATCCAATTGGAAAGCACACTTCGGTAGTGCATCAGTACGTTCCTAAAAATATACTTACATCAACAACATATTTATTTCATCAATATTATTTTTTGTTGCGTAAGTTGCGTGAAAAAACTAAGGTGTAAATACGTTCAATTTAAGATTGTTTATCGGCCTTTAAAATATTCCACGAACCTGTAATGTACAGATAGTAATAGATAGAGAGAGCAGAATAGTGTTGAAAGTAGTTACAACTAGATACTTTACCCATCCAATTTCGTCGCAGTGTTTAGGTTCGTCGTAACAAATGAAATAGTTAGTAGCCTTCGTCCCGTCTGTACGTTGCTCCGTCGACCAAGTGTACCAGTTCTCACCGAACTTGAACATACTGTTTATATGATTCTGTTTGTATATCAAAGGGAATAGCAAGTCATTCGGATGCATTTGAATCGTCTTCTCTGTCGTACTTTTGTCATCTTTGTACTCAGCCTCATCATCGACATGTTTGCGGTGTTTTTTATGTGGTGTTACTGTGGCTTCCACATGTTTTTTTGGCTCCCATGTGTCTGTACGAAATACCATTTCGTCATCGTCCAATTTTGAATCTTCTTGGTCTGAATGCATTGTTACTTTTACTTTAACTCCAAGAGCAATGTGAAGAAAGGCAAGTACTATACAGTACTTCATAGCGTACGTTCACGTGAAGTTTGAAATTTGAAATGAAAACAACCACAAATGTTTGCTGTATGTTGTATTTGGGCACTAAAAGGAAGTAATTTCAGCAAACTGTTACCGATAACAAAGATTGTTTGAAAATATGAGTCTGCGAAAAAAAAAAGGACTGCAGCAGATTTGCTGTTATGTACTCTAATCCAGGCTATATGCGGAAATTAAGAACAATAAACGTTTTACTTAACTTTTTTTCTACTACAATTCAGATTTTTTATCATTATTCATATTTGACTTTTTAATCAATTCAGATATTTAATCAGTTAGCCTTTAGTGACCTTAGTTAATAGGAAGATGGATAACGGGAGATAATAAAGGTATACAGTGTAATAAATATATTTATATTATAAGATAATAAATGATTAACAACTTGAGATCGGAAAATGGCGTTCGAATTGACAAGTCCTATCATTAATGTTACGCTATAGGTAATATAGGGGATGTACAATAATTGTAACGATAAAACCTATAAACTCACCTTGTGGCTTTTAAATTTTATTTATTTTCCGTGAAGTTTGTGAAAACCTAAAAATAAAAATTATTAGTTTATGTACGAGTTAAGATAAGAAGATTATACCAAAAAAACCACAAGCTATTGGGTAAGTTCATAAAAAGTTTGCAAACAGCCTATGATAATTCCATAAGAATACATATCAAAAATATTTTTGAAAAATGTCAGTGCTCTTTGTTCATTGAAATAATTTCAGCACTTAAGTTTGACTCTTGAATGCTAGTCAACGTTATATCCGCATTCTGGCTTAACTGTTCTTTATCGAACAATGCAGAACATTTGCTGTTATTTTTCATTGCTTTGCTTTATACATTTTTATACTACTTGTTATTAATTATATTTTTATCAGCCAACTGAAGCGACCCGTTGAAATCTCTACTTATACTTATAAGTTACTACTTATAGTGTAAAAATGATTTTTTTCTCAGTTTTCTCTTCTCTCTTTCTCGGTCTAGACGATGTTATGAAATAATTTGAGATTTACTCACTAGAAAATTTAAATAGCCCAGTTTTATTAATGACGAACTTTATAACAAAATTGGATAACATCACGTTTTCATAAATAGATATATTATCTACAATCGAATACCTACATAACAGTTATGTAAAGTCGAAATGCCATCTAGTGGGATAAAGTTTTATCTGATAGCCCCGGAATTTATTTATTCAAAATATTTTGTTTTCCCTAATTTTATTTTACATTTAGTTTTTTTTAATAAAACACTTTTTTTTAATAAACAATCCTAATTTTTAAAAAAGGCGGTGCACTTTTTGATCATAATTTTTGCCTTTCTCTGAAAATAATTATGTTTGATTATTTTCAAATTCAAAATTCGACAAAATTTTTAAAATTTTGAAATTTATATTACCCACTCGACAAATGTTAGACGTCAAATTATTTACTCTGAACTTTATTTGTAATCTAATTTGATATACTAATCTAATTTAGTATATCAAATTAGATTACAAATGCATCATGCATTTGTAATCTAATATGATATATAATAATAAATCTAAGTTGTATTTGTATTAATTTTCATTGATTGCCAAAACATACAAGATTGTTGCTTGCCTAAATTGTAAAGAAGCAATTTCAAAATTATGTGTACCCTGCTATTATAAAAATTGATTTTATTTTTTGTTGAAAGAACAATGGCAAACTTCCATACATTAGATTATCCCATCACAATTTGTCACTACTTTAAATGAAAAAAATATCGCTTGATTCTTCATTACTTTCTGAATAAATCCGTACAAGAATTTTCATTATAGAACTACGAGAAAAAGATAAATTGATATTTAAAAGTTTTCATTTGACATATCATGTTTTGTACCTACATTTGTAAAAACATAAAGTCACTAAAAATCACGGACTACCCAGGTTAAAGTGTTAATTGATTACTAATGAAGTAATATTCTGGGTTCAATCAAGTCAAAGGTCAAAGAAAACAAAATAATAAAGAACACACAACTTATCATATAAATAAACAGTATACTAAACCGTTGAAAAGCAAACTATCTTTTTTTTGTGAATTGGATATTGGTTTTTAGCCAATTAATAACTGATAAACTTCAAAATACCCATTGCAATTGACTAATTTCAATAATACTAATTTCAGAAAAGTAATATATCTATAATTAATTACAAAAATGATCACACGTTTATTAATTTTCTCTATTTAATACGATTAAGCACGCATGAAATTACTATTTACGATCGGGATGTAAGATATTTTAAATTATGGCAACATTCAATATAAAAAATGCTCAAAATAGTCAAGAATCTTTTTATTTAAAACATTTTTTTATTCCCGACTTCCCTTTTACGCGTTATAGTTTAAAAAAAGCTGATAATTTATTATTATCGTTTGGTATAATAAGTCATTTCAAGGAGCTCAGAAGTGTTGGGATAAGATTTTACCGTTGCTCTTTGATCATAATATGGTGGGAAATATAGTTAATAAATAAAATAAATAAATAAATAAACGTTTATTTTGCAATTAACACACATATCAAAAATATTTAACATTGGGTATAGCAAAATTGGTCCCAAGCTCGGCATCTGCTAACATAATAATTAAATTATGTTAGCACCGGTCTTCCGCTTGGGCCATATGATGACACACACAATTGTAGAGGATAATAAAAGAAACGTGGGATTTGAATTATATTCCCGATAATGTCGAAATAAACCGGACTTTGCGGCGGAACTGATTCCGTTGTGCGACTAGTTTTAGATCAAAGTTAGAAAATGTTTTTTTAATAAAGTACCTAACATCTCTTAAGTTTATTAAAACCATGATACATAAATACATGAAGTTAATCCATAAGACGAAGAAAATAACCTTAATTCCAAGAATGGAAACAAAGTTATTGTTTATTATTCGGTTTTGTGACTCTGTCGGTCCGTGTCACTGGTCACATTTATCTGGTTATTTTTTAATTTTAGTCTAAAAATATAATATTTTTCCTAATGTTTATAGGGCTTTTGTAATCTATTACATTTACTGCAAATATAGTTGTGGCCGCACAGGGTCTAAAATGTGAAACTTATTTGGTTTCATAGATTTAGTTCTCATCAACTTCAGCAACAGTGACAAGCTGTTTAAATCTTAAGGCTGTGTGCAAAAGACGTAAAAATTGTCTAAGAGCCATAGCAAACACGCAATTTTTTGACGCGGCAACCGGCGACTTTTCGACTGTCGCGATGCAGTCGACCGCTCGCAGAGAGTCGCTGCGACAGTCGTGCGACAGAATCGCGACCTCGCGACAGCATGTATAGTAGGGGAGGCCAAGCGGGAATTTTCCGAGTTACTAGAGCGCTACAAATAACTATATGGGGAGAAACATGCATGTAATATTCCCCCTGTTATGTACCCCTCCCATATATAAACCTTTAGTATAGGGGTTAGGGGCAGGTTGAGGGCAGACCGTCAGACTCGTGCATGTCAGATGACAAGGTAAGTTAAGTACATATAGAACAGTGTAGATTTCAACAATCTGACGATTTAAGCGTAGTACAAGGAAATTAACGAGTCACAAAGGTGTAAAAAAATACGTTACCTCGAAATCTTAGTGCATATAACCAATGGAGATGCCATGCAAACGATCACAGTACAACTTTTTCTGCCATTATTTGAGGGAGGGGAGGTAAACACGTATATCACATTATGACATTTTGTCAATTAGACGCAGACTTAGACAAAAATTTGTGATGCATTAAGTAATATTGAGAAAGTTAAGAATGAATGAACGAACTGTTGCAGTCCATAATTAGTTTTTTAAATAAAATTATATACGTATAATTTTAATATGGTAAAATGATTATCTGTACTAATATTATAGAGAGGAAAGATTTGTTTGTGTGTGTGTGTGTGTTTGTCTGTAACGAATAGGCTCGGAAAGTACTGGACCGATTTCAAAAGTTCTTTCACCATTTGAATGCTACATTATTACGGATTAACATTTTGGCTATTTTCACCACAGGAAAATTCTTTGTTCCCATGGGAAAACAGGTGAACTTCTAAACGGCTGAACCGATTGGGTTAAAATTTTATATGGGTATTTCGATGGTTTCCTGGATGCTTAAAAATACAATTGTTTGGCTCTGCTATTGGTATGTCAACTACTAAACGCCTTGACCGATTGGGTTAAAATTTTGTATGTGTATTTCCATTGTATCACAGACACGAAAGCATTATCAAAATGAATGTTGTTCTCTATATGTTTTTTTTAGAATCGTAATGCATAATGCATTTGAAAATGTGATGATCCTTTGTTTCTATATTGGTACGACAAACTTTCGACAGATGGCGCCACTGTCATTCCAAAGAATTTTATATATTGGTATGGTAGTCCATGCTGACGTATCTGTTGGTAGCGTAGGAACGCGCACTTAGTACAGCTAGTAGAATAAAAAGGTTTTTATTTGGTAAAGTCAATCTAATATTATACAACGAATACTAAAGTACCTATATGTCATGCGAGTAGTACACAAAGTTTAAATTTATGTTTACAGTCTAGCGCCGATCGCGCTGGCCAATTCGACTGTAAAGCAGCATGACACTACCACATACTAAAATTTATTTAAAACTAGCTGCGCCCCGTTGTTTCATTCGCGTAAATTTCGATCCCGTGGAAAATAGAAAATCATCCCATGGCATCCCATAGGAACATTTTTTGGGATAAAAACTATCCTGTGTGTTAATCCAAGTTACTCTCTATGTGTGTGCCAAATTTCTTGAAAATCGGTTCAGTAGATTTTACGTGAAGGAGTAGCAAACAAACAAACAAACAAATATACAAACTTTCGCATTTATACTATTAGTAGGATACTAACTCCAAAATACTTTACTGTGTTTAGTTATTTGTTATTTGAAATATGACGAACAAACTATTATTTTCTTTGGAAATACCCAATCAACATGTAAATTATAAATATGTATGTATGTATTTGTATTTCTAATGAGTATTTTAAACACATATCGGTAGTTCAAATGCTGCCGTCCTATTAATATATACTGACTGTTGATTCCTTCTTTACTTTTAATATAATTTATATTGAAACAATATAAAAATATAAATGTAGTTTAACCCCCTCACTAAATGAAATGCAAAGATTATTTTACATTTTTCATACTTTTTATGAAGAGTATAAAAAAAAGAAATGTCAATTCAAAATTATTTATCTCCAATCTTTGCTTACTATTTAATTACAATTAAATAATTTCAGGTTAACAACACATTAAAAATCAAATAGTGTAAGTTAAAATTAAAGTGAATAAAAATAGCTTTTCATGAATCATTCAATCATATTGTCCCGTCACTACCCAGTACCCTACAATGTTCAGAGCTACCAAGGTACCACGAATATTTACATATTGAACGTGGGTATAAATTATTGTAAGATTTAGTTTAAATATGATATTTTTTTGTCCTATTTGTTGACTTCTGACTCAGAGCACGAGCACGATAGGTACGAAATGGCGGTCAGTCGAGCGTCAACTAGTTTTAATAAACGTGTATGGCCATATGGCCAATGTACTTCGTTAGAGGGGAACGTCCAGCTTCTCAGATTCTATAGGTTATATGTTCCAAGCTCGAAATACACGAGCACGATTAAACTTTTTTTATTTTGAAAGAAATCTTTTAAGGATTACGGAAAAAATATATAATCTGACGATATAGTTTTCGTAAATTTACGCGAATGTTGCTCATGATTTCGATTCTTTTTAAAGGATTCTATCGCGTTTGTTATACATATCCACTTGTAGATTAATATGATAGAACCTCCGAAATGAACGAGTATATTCAATTCGTTGGTCCCCTGATGTACACTGAAAATATAATGACATATATAAGAGATCTACATGCTATTTTTTTCTATGTGCGCCCAAATTGTTACAGGAGGGGTCAGAATCGATATCATAGTGGATTAATAAATAAAAAAATATATCTTATTTTCAAATTTGTTACAACTTTAATAATCTTAAAACTATACGCTATGATCATATAGCGATTTGTACTTATATATACGAATGACCGTTACGTATTGCGTCATTAAATGACGTAACAGTCATGCAACAAGTTCTAACAATATGTCGCAACACGCCGCGGCCGCACGTGCCACTTCTTATCGGGCTTCCCATTAACTTAAATGGATTTAGTCTACACTATGACCCCATCATAAACGCATGTGTTAATTAGTGTAAACGATGGCGAAACAACCCGTGTGAATTATTCGACTCGCGAGTTTTATGAGATGGTGCGATGTAGCATTCTCAGCGGAGAAAGCCTACGTGCGGCTCAAAGGCTTTATCAAAGTGATTCTTTACCGCGTTTACATATCCTTTAATTATTATTAACACAAGTGTACTTTATAGGAGAACCATTTTGGCAGCTAACAAGGGTTATAAAGGTTGGTAAGAGGTAGTGTCACACTGCATGCAGTCGAATTGGGCCGGCACGACCGGGGAGGTACCTCTCGCTTACACGAGACTGGCCTGAAGTGACAGCTGTGCTGTCGCGTTTCGTGCGGTGTGTAAGTAGCCGGTGGCCCATGGAGGTGGGAGGTGAAAGGAGGGCAGCGCCTGTATAGCCCCTATGCGGATGTTTGTGGGCGTCGGTAGTCATGAAATTGGCTCCGGCTGCTCGTTTGCCCTCCTATATCATAAAAAAAAAAAAAAACATTTTGGACAGTTCAATACACCAAAGTATGCAACCGCCCGCGGAGCTCACTCGATGATTAGCCCGGCCGTTGAAGGAGCAGTACAAATTGAGTTTTTTGAACGTGATCCCCGCGCGAGTACGAAGGACGCTGCTCCACTATTCGGTGTAAGCAAGCATTACATGTGGAAACTATTAAATGAATCCGGATATGTGTGATACAACGTGTGCAAGCTTTGCATGACAACGACGGACCACTGCGTATGCGATTTTGTGAATGTTTATTATTAAACATTGATACTGCTAACGATCTGTGAGTAAATAAATAATCCTTCTCCATACTCCTCCTCCTCACATATAAATTATATAGAAAAATAAATTATCATTGGATTAATGATGTATGATACAATCAATTATATAGATTTAGTAAAATGTATACCTAATGTAAATATGTATTAGATAATAAATTAATAGTAACGGTTCGTCTCTCCGCTAAGTCCTGTGTGAATAGGTCAGTATCGTCCGTCTCACTGATAGTCTGGAATAAAATTAAAATAAAATAAGTAGACCTTATGACCTTCTTTAAATCCGATGTGGAGACAGAATTTCGTCTTTGACCGAAAATTTAAGGATATTTATCTTCTGTTGGTCTATTTATGTGCCGCAGATTCATTAACTATCAATTAATTAGTCCGATTTATACAAAAAGAGTTTGTGTCATGTGTCTGAGGTGAGTTGCGCTTGGTGTTCGATTTTATTATACTTAGTACCGGATCCCATGCAGGTGGTAGAACCCAACCATCTTCTCTATTAAAAGTAGAATGTTTTTTAATTTCAATCGCTTCGCCAACCATTCTAGGTCGGAATCGGGTCTCCTTTGCGAGGATTTGGGGTTTATCAAATCTAATATCATGTTCGGTATCCAGATGTTGTTTATCACAAATACCTCGCGCCTTTTGAATTAGGGATATGCCAACAGTATTTAGTTAGATTGTTTAGTTAGGTGGTAGAACCCAACCATCTTCTCTATTAAAATTAGAATGTTTTTTAATTTCGATCGCTTCGCGAATCATTCTAGATCGGAATCGGGTCGCCTTTGCAAGGATTTGGGGTTTATCAAATCTAACATCAAGTTCGGTATCCAGGTGTTGTTTATCGCAAATACCTCGCGTCTTCTGAATTATGGAGTTGCCAACAGTATTTAGTTAGGTTGCTTAGTTAGGTGGTAGAACCCAACCATCTTCTCTATTAAAATTAGAATGTTTTTTTTTTTAATTTCAATCGCTTCGCGAATCATTCTAGGTCTGAATCGGGTCCCCTTTGTAAGGATTTGGGGTTTATCAAATCTAATATCAAGTTCGGTATCCAGGTGTTGTTATCGCAAATACCTCGCGCCTTTTGAATAGGTTAGATGATGATATCAATCGCCATTTAAATATCTGTCTGTATGAGTGGGTTTTCTGTAAACTGTGTGACCCAAGATTTTATAAGAATTACGAATTACTAAGACATGTAAGAAACACAATAAGTCGTTTGTTTCCCACTCCATCGTAAATAGTATTTTTGAGTTCAAATGATTTAGAAAAACGACCACTTTGTCCTTTGGTAGAATTGTGAACGTGCCATCAACATATCGCTTGTAGAACCTCGGTTTTATAGGCGCAGTTTGGGTGCCAACCTCTTCGAAGTGTTCCACAAATATATCAGCGACCACTGGAGACACAGGTGATCCCATTGCAACTCCATCCAATTGTTTGTAATATTTATCATTCCACAACATGTAGCCAGAGGCAAGCCATTGCTTTAGTAAATATGTAATCTGAATATTCCATTGGTATATTATTGTCATTAAGCTTTCTTGATATCACTTTAATGCACTCTTCTACTGGTAAGCATGTGAATAATGATTGTACATCAGAACTCGTCATTGTTTCACCGTCACTGAAATGTAGTTGTTTGTTCTCTTCGACAAACCGATAAGAATCCTTTGTGTGTGCACTGGTTTGTCCTCGTAGTAGTGTCAGTACTTTTGCCACATGTTGTGAATCGATCTGTGTGTGGCTTACTATAGGACCACCAAAGATACATATACACCAAATATATACATTTAGTGGTAGCCCATAAAATTTAGGAGGTTAGACACACGAAGGTATTAGAAAATGAACGTCCAGATTCAGAATTTCAGAATAATCCTTGACAAGATCGCTAGTGGTTTGTAGTACTTTATTAGTTCTCATCCGACAGAAGATGTTGAATCTTGTCGGTGTAATCAGACGTATCCATGATTACCGTGACACTAACCCTTTATCTGCACGGAGGATTGTTAATTCGGGTTTCCTGCGTAGGGCCTTTAACGCGTATTATTGTTCCTTTGGAAGATTTAGTTTAGGTATAGGTTTCGTGGTAGGGCTGACGACAAGTCTTGTTTTATTGCATCTGAATCTTCTTTTTTAATATTGTTTCTTATAAGACAATCCTCAATGTTATATATAATTGATAGAGTCGTTCATTGCGGAGGTTCTATCATATTCTGCAAGTGGATATTTATGTCAAACGCAATAGAATCCGTTAACCCATTCAATGTGGCGCTCCAAACTACGATTTCTGCTCAGTTGAGGCCGCCTTTTTCAACGGGACGCCGATGGGCGTCCGCCGCACCTCGGAAGGAAACTTTTAGACGCCGATCGGCGTCTGCCGCACCCGGATAAGAATTCGAAAACAAATCGTTTTTCTGTTCGCCAACCTTACAGTTAGCTCGTAAATTGTAGACAGATATACGCTAAGTAAAGGGGTTTATTTTTGTCACAATCAGTTAAATCTGCCATTAAGAGTTAAAACTTTAGAAATTAGTGTTTTTGCTAAAAATTATGGGTGAAAACATTAAGTCAAAGTATAATAATATATTATAAGTCGTTTTACATAAATAGCCACCACATTTAATAGATATTCGTGTTTAAATTATTTTTTTTATTATTTGTTGATTATGCCAGAGTTTATCAACCTTTGGAAACTTCTAAACTACATTAAAACATTATACATATTATATTTTATCATTCATAATTTTAACCCTTTCAACTAAATTTAACTTTTGTAAGAGGTAGTGCTACGCTGCATGCTTGCATGCAGCCGAATTGAGCCGGCACGACCGGGGAGGTACCTCTCGCTTACACGAGACCGGCGTGAAGTGACAGCTGTGCTGTCGCGTTTCGTGCGGTGTGTAAGTAGTCGGTGGTCCACGGAGGTGGGAGGAGAAAGGGGGGCAGCGCATCTGTAGTCTATGCAGATGTCTATGGGCGTCGGTAGTAATGAAAATGCCTACAACTGCTCGTTTGCCCTCCTATACCATAAAAAAAAAAAATATCCTTGGTGATTATTATGTAGGCATTTTAAAAAAATACAAGTTCCCAGTGAAAGAAGTCTTGTTACCTTTTTTTCGCTTCTTTTAATTTTTTTTATTAACTAATATGAGAATCCAGCTGCCGATTAAAGATACTACTACTACAGAATAGAAATCTCATATTCAATAACAGATTCCATAGTTTAATACCTATTTTTTATAGTACAACCTCTTGTACTATAAAAAAATAATAAAAAAATAGCGAACGAGCATTCGGAGCCATTTTCATAACTACTGACGCCAATAGACATCCGCATAGTTTATACACGGATGCTTTGCCCCACTCACCCCTCCTCCATGGGCCACAGGCTACTTACACACCGCACGAAACGCGACAGCAAGCTAACACTTTATGCCGGTCTGTAAATTTATCTTACTCGTCAAACACTAATATTCATATATAGAAATGAGTCACGCAAGTAACTCGCAAGTCTATCCATAAATCAAGTATAAAATACCGTCTAATTTTTTAAATCTGCACAAATAAAATGTGCATATAAAAAATTTAAAAGCATCATGGATAAAATGTTACTAACTCCTGGTAGACTCCGATGTGCGTCCTCCGCAATTTATCAATAATATTTGAATTTTTGAAGAGATGATTTCACAGAAACTATGCTCAGTACCTCGTAGCTATAGGAAAAGTAAACGTTAATTTCGCAGAATTTTTTAATAATTTGGATTCTTGAAGAAAATAAACTCTTATAAATTTGACACCGATCGGCGTCTGCCGCACCTGGAAAGGAAAAAAAAGACGCCGATCGGCGTCCGCCGCACTCAATGGGTTAAAAAGAATCGTCATCACAATCTGACGATTTTCGTGGGGTGAAGTAGCTAAAACCAAAAATATAGTGTGGAGCGTACAACTGCTGAGAACTGTATAGGTATTTCCCACTCGGCGTCTCCCTTCCTTCTCACTCTTTCTCTATCTTTAACTCTCTCGCATCATCCGTACACTGCCATCTGTCACCATCTCAACTGACAACTTGACGACAATAACAACGTGTTCTTGTAGATGTACAACGTTTTTATTTATAAATGTGCCTTAAAACAATTTTGTGTATTGCAATAAGTTTTATATACATTACAATAATGAGTTATGTAAGATTATAACGTGTGAAAAAATTAAAAAGCTTACACCTGAAACTTCAAAAACTATTTTGGAGTAATTTTAATATCTTTATATCAATAACTTAATTTTTTTTTCTATTGTCAGATTAACAATATTCTTCCACATTATTGTCAGATTATCATTTAGAATGATTAGGACATCAAGTTGAACCGCCTGTAAAAATATCTGACGCGCTCAAGTAATTTTTTACATTTTCAAAAATCTGTCATGACTTTTGATCACGATCATCCAAAGCGTCAGTCATTTCAATAGGACACTTTATTGAGCTTCTTAACATTCCTTCTGAATATCTGACACGCCTAAATAACTTGTTTTTTTCCACCCTCCATTACTCGTCCGATTAATATCGTTCGGTTATCAGAAAGACAGCGCGTATACATTATGAATGTCCGACACGTTCAAGTATTTCCATGTGACTGTTTTTTTTTACATTTTTGAAAATTTGTACACGCTTACTTCCACACTAAAATGAAAAATGTAACAAACTTTTTTTCGTTTTAATTTAAATACTTAATGTTCCATAGGTCCCCCATGACGCTTTAAGAGCGTTTACGCCTTGCGCACGTGGTTTTATGTAATTCATGGGTAATTCGAACCCACACATATGGATCGCCGTGTGAATAGCATATATATAATGTTAGTATATTCTATAGTCAAATTAACCCACTATGATCCACGTACTGAATTGATTTCGTTTGCGACCAGTGTTTTAGAGACGTTTTCAAAAATTTACAGAAAATTAATTACTATACAATAATCAAAACTTTAAATGCATGATTGTAACGAATATGCTCTAGTTTATTGGTAAGCTATTATTATATTATATTAAGTAATATATATCGTCGAAATATACATTTAAAGTTTGACTAAATTTCACATTTTTTTAATTTTAATTTCTCATAGATAAGATACCAAAACCAATTTTTTTTTCTACTAACTATTCTCTCAAGGATCTTGTCAAGTGGTTATTATTTTTTGTTAATTATATATTTCAGTACTTTTATGATATTTTGAGCTTCGAAACTGACGCTAAAAGGGAAATTAACAAACCTCTAATAAGTAATCATGATAGAATACGTACATACTAAATTAATTGAAATATTTTTTCTACTAACTATTTAGACAAGAAAATGTCCTCCAATCATTAGTATGTAACATACAGTATAAGATAAGTGGTTCATGTTTTTAAGGTGTTTAAAAAGTGCTGTTTTCAAGGCAAATTGCGTTGGAAGGCGTAAACGCTCTTAATCACTGCAAATTTAGCATCCCGCGCTCCCTTACTATTAGACGTTATTTGACATTAATTGCCATACATTAGCGTCTAAGTAACCGCGTCTGGCGACTTGAAGTGTGCTCCTCTCGCGTCTGGCATTCAGCGGCTAAAAAGAGTCGGAGACGCCGTTCGCCGCGTCTAAAAGTATAGTGTGCTCTCGCCCTAAATAACTATTATTTAGCTTTATTTATAAATACTTATTATTAGCCTTAATATGCTGTTTTAGAAATAAGCGATTAAAATACAAGGCTGTGTTGGAGCCGAATTATCTCTAGCTCACATTATACCGCCTTATATCATCCGTGATAGCAATGACTTCACGTTTAGTGTGGTTTGTAATTAGTCGGTAGTCAACATAATTATATGCTATGCTAGAGTTCAACATAATTATATGCTTAAGCGGATATAAATGGTAGTCGGTCAACAAATGTCTTAGATTGAAGGGTTACAAACCATCTACGCTAATAAAAAATACACGTAGGTATACATATAGGCTGTCATTCATACACACGTTAAAAATCATGCAGCACAGATATCGCGAGCGAAATAGCATAAGCTCACGTCTTGTTATATTTTAAGCCTTATGAGTTGAAGAATAAGGTTTTTATTGAATTGATGTTATAATTCGGATTAGATCGGCCTATGTTGCCATCTTCTGCGTCAACGACGAAAGCCGATGTAACTTATTTTTGTGGTCGAATTATATATGCAATTTTTTTTTCAAAACAAATTTGCAGCCTCCAGATAAAGTTAATTTGAGTAAATTTATCAGGATATCATTTAGATATATTTTTTTTTGGTGTTTGAGTTTTCAGTACCCGTAAGAGACCGTGACCTTTGGCGCTCAATGGAGGAGGCCTATGTCTAGCTGTGGACGTCTTCCGGACGATGATCTCCCTTCCTACTATAAAAACGTAGGTCAGCTAAAATGGTTAATGATTTTTACTATTGTTTTGTTAGTACTTATGTATTTTAAATTACACATCCATTAAATTGTTGTGTTATGGCACATACACATTGTTCTACAATTATGTATGGTTATACACTTGTAACAAAAAAATTATGCAAATGATGTAGGTTCTCTGTCCCACATATACAAGGTTGATTTAACGCCTCTCGATTTTATCAGCCTTGTTTATATTGCTTAGTCGCAAAAAATATGTTTTTTACCAGTATGGACAATTGTGGGGTTTTTCATAGAAACGAAAAAAATTATCGGAGACCATGTACCATGAGGTTCGATAGTGTGGGACTGAGGATTTCGGACTGAGGGTTTGGGACTTTGGGCGTGGGACTGAAGGTTTGGGACTGAATGTGTGGGACTAAGGGTATAGGACTGATATTTTGGGACTGAGGGTGTGGGACTGAGGGTGTGGAACTGAGGGTGTGTGACTGAGGGTGTGGGACTGAGGGTGTGGAACTGAGGGTGTGGGACTGA
Source organism: Calycopis cecrops (assembly GCA_001625245.1). Lineage (NCBI taxonomy): Eukaryota > Metazoa > Arthropoda > Insecta > Lepidoptera > Lycaenidae > Calycopis > Calycopis cecrops. The sequence continues at coordinate 66,185 of LUGF01042765.1, forward strand.
GGGTGTGGAACTGCGGGTATGGGACTAAGGCTATGGGAACTGAGGGATTGTAACGGAGAGTTTGTGAATGGCTGTGATTAATAAACTTTGTTAGATAGATTATTGCTTTTATTTGGGTAAGTACAAAGTTGTAGAGTATAAAATAAAAATACTGCATTTGGTATCCGACTCATAAACTTTGATTATGAAAATTAAGCATCTCGACAAATACATGATTTACATCTACGAAATAATATTAAAGCATAAGACGTATCACCTATAGCTAATTATTTATTTATCTAAATAGAAATTGTATAATCGTATAGTTAGAAATTAAAAAGCGAGTGACGTTTGGACCATTGATAGGAATAAAGTTTTCCATAGTGCACAATATACATCAGCCATAAGAATTTCCTATTTACAAGATTCATTCATAAATTTGTTTCAATCTAACAATCTGTACGTAGCATTAGGGGTAAGAATAGCATCACTAAGGCAGAGAGGGTGTTTATTGTACATAATTACCTAAACATTACTTGTCTAAATACAGCAAGACCCTTTACACTATAAAGCTAAGTAGTACAGTGAAATAAGGCCAGATCTATACAAATAAATGCACCCTTATTAAGTACCTACTTAGAAATTAGACATCAGTGTACTTTAGCCTAGTAAATTGGTTCCATCAGTGTACAAATAGTGAATCAAACAACTACATTGCAAACTAAATATGCTTGCTTACATCTATACATTATAGTGCTAAATATCATAGGCTCATTATGTTAAGCCGTTTCGGTCCACAAGAGAACGTATGAACTAGTGATATACTATAAGCATTGCGTTCGGACACGCGTGTTAGTCTGGAATATATGTCGTGTATCCGAACGCAATATCATTAACGATTAAAACACTATCTAAATCGTTAGTTTATATTGTCGAAAGAACTGTCGAATCTAACCTCAACTCAGTCAACTACGGAAAATAGACAAATCTCAACTATAATTTTATCATAACGCTAATAATTATTTTATTACTATGTTTAAAATTTTTCATTTATTCGTTTCAAATGTAACTATATCTAACTTACTATTACACAATTATAATAATTATTGTGGGTTTTGAAATGTGTCATATCAAAATAAATTACTATCTAGACAGGTAACTCTAATATAAGTTGAAGGGCACTCGCTAGAAGAAGTTTGGTCGGCTTACCTCGTACCAGCGCAGTCGGTAGCGTTCTTGCTTACACAATATTCATCTCTATTTTCTAATAATTAAAGAGCAAATTGCTGTCATACAAACATGGTACAATGAAGCATGTCTTCGTCCAACTAATTTGAACTCTAAGAACCGGAAAATAGAGTTGAATATATCTTGGTGTGGCGACTGTACGCCAGTAGTGTCGAACCGTAGGGACAAGGGTAGGAAGATCACATCTTATGTCTATTAAACGTAGCTCACTCGTGAAAGTTATTAGGCAGTGAAGTATATGAAATATTATAATCTATTCATCTCTCTATAATATCAAAATTGGCAACACTCGACATGACCCTAAAACAGCTACTAAGCTCATTAAAATTTAAACATTTTTTGTGCTTTAATCTAACTTAATTAAAAGCGTTACTTGACAGGTAGATCAAGTCTATTGTCAGATGATGTAGACAACTCTAATAGAGAAAGTACATCCATTTTGGACTTTTAATATTGAGGTAAACTGAACTTTATTACAAGTCGTTTGAGTTCATATTACTTAGGCCGATATGCAAGACGGATGTGTCGTGCTACAGAGATTAGCGTTCCGTTTACCCCAGCATTTTCTATCCAGGAGCGATGTATGTACGTTTACAATACTCTAACGCCTAAACCGCTTGATGAATAGATCATAAACGTTCCTTAGTCACCAGTGAACTTCCGCTGTACGGCTGCCACCAGCAAGCTTAAAGTGTATCTTAATTATAACATTAGAAAAAATTTTAAACATACAAACGTTTCATCTTTAAACAATTTATAGTAATAAGTATAAATAATATTATATTAGTTCTTTTAAATCATAGAGGTAGCAGCCTTTAAGTACTTGTATATAATTGTGCGAAAGCCTCCGCTATATGTGACAATAATGATTAAAACTCGTTGTTCTGATTACATATAGTCCGCACATTTCAGGCCGTTGCGTTTACATTGTCGGGGCCAAGTGAGGGCGTTCCGTCGTATGGGACCAGGTTTGTCCAGTCAATAAAATTAAGCCAATCCGACCGTCGAAATCGTACCAGATCTTACATATTATAATAAACTCGTCTTTGTGTTAAATATGAATACAATGGTGTGGTAATTTAAGCAAGAATTTTATCAGGCCAGCTAAGGGGAGCGATGGGCGCACCGCACCTCCTCTTGCAGAGGAGTAGTGTAAGTATAATGCAGCTACCGAGATAGGCAAATGACTCTGGATTTACTTTTATTTATCATAGCCATTATTTTTTTCCCACATGGTGTTAGTAGAAGATTTTTTCTTCCAATGGCTCTGCGTTGACAGGGAAATCAAAAATTGACCCTCCTTACCCTACTTCAATGTTATCAAAATGACCTTTAAAATACTTTGTAGTAATTACCTATTTTATTTTATTTTTTGATAAAAATCTGTTTGGACTTAGAAGTATCTAATTGACTGGTAGTAAAAAAATACAACTCCTACCTTGTAAATGAAATATAAGAAATAAAACTTAAAGTTGTTAAATATAAAAGAAGAGTATATAAATTACTAGTTCTGTGAAAAGTAACTTAAATTGTTAGGTACTTTATTACTTTTACTTGCTAAAGATGCCAATTTAGAGCTACAAGTAATTGGAAGACCTTTAGGGCTGGGGCATTACAAACGTCGTCAAGATATATTTCTACAGCCGTAATAGAATTATAATTATAAAGTTTCTGTTAACATGCAATGTCTAATCTTAATAAACATTAAATATCTACATTATTCACAAATAAATTGTAGTGAATATACCTATATCGAATTTAAGTTATAACTATTAATTATATGATAAACGTTTATATAAAGACAGTGAAAATGAAAAACAGGAGTTATGTGTATACCTATGTAAAGAAATATTAACTTACTAATAAGTTAATATAGAAGTTTATATAATTTAAAGATTAAGCCGATTTTAAAACTCTTTTATATTATTTTAAGACTCGTTTTGTAGAATGGCATGGTAATATAAAAAAGAACGCCTAATTTGTTTCGTTGTATTTAATATAGGTCATAAGAACTTTCATAGGATCAAAATATATCTATTAAACTATTTAGAACCTAAGTTAAAACTGTATGAAAGGATATGTACAATTAAACTATCTAAAAATTGTTATTGTCTATTGGGAATGTGATAAATATAAAATACAATATGCTATTTAAATTCTTATAAATTAATTGGGATCAATTATTTTTTAATAGTTGTATTAAATTAGATATAGATTTGATTGCAGTCACAATCCATTTATAAATAGCACCAGTTCGAAGCCAGTGTAAGTAATATGTACATACTTATATGTTTAAAATACAAATATATATTGAGTAATAAGATATATTATAGGTTATCAGATACAAATTATAAATAGAAGACATAATAACATGATCATAATAATGTATGGGTTATATTTACGGTCATATTATGTTCAAGGGGTTGTTATATTATATTGTTGTACCATACAACGGAAGAGATATGGGAATATACAAAAAACAAAGTACTATAATTATTTTCTGTTAGTTACTTAAGCCTTATTGCCAATTTTTCCAGATTCCAATTAAAGTCCTGGATAGTCTATAATGAACTGAAGTGGCAAATAAACTATAAATTCGGGTTTGTCTGCTTCTGGCTAGACGCAATTAATATGAAGCAGTAAGAGTTAATTATTAGTGTTAAGAGTTAATTATCGACTAGCTACTTGACACAGCAACTTTTAACTTTAATATTTATATTTTAAAGGTCATGTATCATTGACAGATAAAGCAGGTACATATGAGAGAGCATTTTATCTTGTTTCACCATGTTAACGCAATGCCTTTCCTAAAACTCATTCGATTAGTTAGGGCCGAATCATACATTGATTCAGCTAATACTTTCTTGCCCTATGCCCTGCTCCGAAAAAAAAATCTCTACATCATTGAAAAAGTGTTCATAGATATGCCAGTAGGTGTAATTTTTTTAGTTTATTGCTAAAGCAAAGATTACGCAGTTGTATGAAAATAAATGAGCAAAATCTCGTTAAACATTAACCGGTGGGTTGTAACGCATTACAGCTCTTACACACACATTGTTTTTGACAAGAACGGAGCGTTCCAGTATTAAGTAACGCAATTTACTTAATACTT
>LUGF01042765.1:70628-88350 GCA_001625245.1 Calycopis cecrops
AGTCTTTCATCTCTCATTAAAACCTGGTAACCGCATACGCCACGCCCCTCTCGCGCTACTCGCAGCGTCGGTGGGCGTGGCAACATCACGTGAGACTTCTCCTCTGTAAGAAGAGGTGGAGCTCCGCGAAGGACGGGCGTTCGAGCTCGTCGCGCCGCCAGCACTCGCACATTAGTGAGTACACGTCGCGCGGGCAGCCCGCCGCGCGGGGTATGCACTCGAATAGCCCGTCGTCTAGTTGGTGGTGGGATAGGTTCTCTAGCACCTGGGAACATCAAACATTCTTATTATTGCTATCATATTAGTAACTAGCCTTTTTAGTAAGAGGTAGTGCCACACTGCATGCTTGCATGCAGTCGAATTGGGCCGGCACGACCGGGGAGGTACCTCTCGCTTACACGAGACCGGCGTAAAGTGACAGCTGTGCTGTCGCGTTTCGTGCGGTGTGTAAGTAGCTGGTGGCCCATGGAGGTGGGAGGTGAAAGTATGGCAGCGCATCTGTATAGCCTCTATGCGGATGTTTGAGGGCGTCGGTAGTCATGAAAATGGCTCCGACTGCTCGTTTGCCCTCCTATACCATAAAAAAAAAAAAAAAAATAGCTGTGACGGCTTCGCCCGCGTGGTAGATAAAAAAATTGCCTGCGACATTCATCAATCCTTCAACTATGTCCATACTAAATATCACATCAATCCGTTAATCCGAAAGAAGGACAAAGAAACAAACTAACAAACACACTTTCGTATTTATATTATTAGTATGGATAAGTAGTGCCACTGCCGATTTGAACCCGCATGACCAGGTACCTCATGCTTACACATTACCGGCGTAAAGTGACAGCTTTGCTGTCGCGTTTCGTGCGGTATGTTAGTAGCCGGTGGCTCTTGGAGCGGTAAGGGGGAAGGAGGGTATCTGTATAAACGCTGCGTCGACTTATGGCTGAAATATGAACTTTTAACTTGCATATTTATGTTGCACGTTTATTTGTCAAAATTAAATTATAACTATAGTGCCTTTACCTCTGACAGTACTGTTTTTGGCATTAATTATTTTCATACATCATGTTATAGTAGAACTATAACTATTTGTAAGACCTGTCATTATGTTCATGTGTATAAATTATTGACTAATTGATTGTGTGTTAATGCGCTCTCTCTCGTCTCCTCTCAATCACTCGTCCCCTCTCTCTCTCTAGTCCCCTCTCTCTCAACCCGTCTCTCTCTCGTCCCCTCTCTCTCTCGTCGACTGAATCAGGCTCATGCGTATATTCGAAAAATGGTTTCATAAAAAAAAAAAACTTAATAACTCGGCCATTTTGATTTTACAGTAAAACCGTGAGGGTAAAAATAGTAGGAAATTTGATTCTCTACAATTTCACTTCTAGGACCCATGTTTTAGAAAACAAATTTGAAAAAGCGACAATATCAAAATATTTTTATCATCTCGTTTATTTTCAACTTTAGGGCACAAATGAAGAGGACTAAACTTGTAGAGAATCAAATTCTGAACAATTTTGATTCCCACTTTTTTTCCCTTATAATGGGTTAAAACCCAAATCACCTGGTTCTAACCCACATGGGAAGAGTGGGTTTTAGCCCACTACCCATCACTAGTGGTGTAGCGTGTGGGTGTGCGTGCATACGCGCGACCGTGCACATGTCTTTCTTCCTGTGCGTGTGTGTGAGTGTGCGTTTGTGTGTCTGTGTGTTACCTGCGCGTCGGTGAGATGCTCGAACGGCCTCCGCCTGCAGAGCGCGAACAGCTCGTGCAGCGTGACAGCGAACGCCCACACGTCGCTCTTGGTGGTGTAGCGGCCTCTCAGCACAGACTCCCAGGCGGCCCACCGCAGCGGCAGCGGCACGCGTCCCTCGACACGGTGGTAGTCGCACGCGTACAGCTCGTTGTCGGTGCCGAAGTCGCTTATCTTCACCTGGTAGCCCTTGCCGAGGAGACAGTTCCTGGAAAATGTGCCGTAGATATACGATATCATAGGAAATATACGATAAATTTAAGCAGTCGTCGGATATATACGATAGATATAAGCAGTCGTAGGATATATACCATAGATATAAGCAGTCGTCGGATATATACTTTAGATAAAGCAGTGGTTAGAAATATACCATAGATATAAGCAGTCGTAGGAAATATACTGTAGATAGAAGCAGTCGTCGGATATATACTACATTTACAACTGCTTATAGCAGTTGTAAATGTACCATAGATAGAAGTATTGCGTGGAGTCGGCGTCGGTATTCACTTTAAGGAAGAAGTGAGCATCGAATACACTACGTAACCCGCTCACGCTTAGCTGAGGCACCAACTAGCCTGTGTTACGCGAAATGTTCTATCAGTGATTTCTGTTATGACGGTTACCCAAAACCCATAAGATTTTCCTAACCAAAAATTGTATATCACTGGTAAAATGGAGGCGTGGTTTAATTAAACTACGATGGATGTGAAAATTTTACATTTATCACACACATGGTAAATAGACAATAAGGCCAGCCGAGGCTAGTGAAGGACACTCCACCGCTCACCTCAACTCACCATCAGACGAATTTAATGAGACAATTATCAATTTTATGCACAGTTCACTTTACATCAGGTGACCTAACTGCTCGTTTGCCTCCTATGCTATAAAAAAAAACAAAGTTAACCCCGTACTGTGTTTTATAGTATAAGTGAGCAAACGAGCCATTTTCATGACTACCGACGTCCATAGACATCCGCATAGACGCTATACAGATGCTCTGCCCTCGTTTCTCCACCCACTTCCATAGGCCACGTTTGAGTTACATTAACAACTACATAGTCACCTGGCGGCCAGATCTCTGTGCACGAAGTTGAGCGACTCCAGGTATTGCATGCCGGCCGCAATCTGCGTCGCCATGTGGAACAGAGTGGGCGTACTTTGCGGCGCGGCGGTACGCAGGAACGTGCATAGATCACCTAAATGAGTTTTGTTTTTAAATAAAAAATAAGTTATTATGTTGTTAATTAATTATTACATGGAACTGTAGGTTTAGAGATCTCGTAATTTCTATATTTATGACTTTCATCATTTTTATACAGGGTTGATACGAGCGAGAGAAATTAAATGAATCCACATATACTATAAGTGACTACAGTTAATCCGAAACTACTAAAAATAAGTATACAATAAGTATACAAAAATACTTTTTTCAAACAAGTTAAATGGCGAAAAATTGTTATCACTCTTTGTACCGGGCGGCTACAATGAACGGAGTGAATGACCCCGGCCGGCCGTAGTCGGCGATCAGCTGCGATACAACGTGTACGAAGTGAGAATTGTGAAATTGAGAAAATTTTAAAAATTCCTGTTGCTAAACTATTGCTGCGATTGATCTGATTTTTGTGGTGTGTGTGTGCTTGTATCAACCTTGTATGTAACTGTTGGAGCCTAAATTAAAAAAAAATATGTTAATTGCCGGGATGAAATTCGTGAATTTCATCAGGTGGTCTTGACAGGTTTTTTTTCTATTTAGCTACATATAATATGATGACGCAAGGCCACGCCCACTCCAGGTAAGCTCGATCCCTTCGTTAGTGGTCAACGTAACATCTAGCGTCGGTCCAATGCGGCTGCATTATTTTATAAGATTTTTTTTTGGGACGCTTATCATTCTAGTATAATATGATGCGACAATCAACGTGTTAACGGCGTCATGACAGAGAGAATATAAAATTCTGTTCTGACTAAGATGAAGCCTAACATTCACATTGCTCCCTTGAAGAAGGTATTAATAATCAAAGGGTAGTTTCATTTTACTGGTAAGCATGTTCAACCACAGACGTGGGATCTCGGGTTCGAATCCGGGATAGGACCAAAAAGTGTTTTTGGGATTTTTCAGTTTCTGATCTGTCCAGGCTCTGTAAGTTAACAGAGTTATACCCCCTTGTCTCTGAGAGCTGCGCCAGTTTTTTTTTCTGTTGTGCTGGACTGCCATCCCAGCGGAATATAATAATGAAGGAATAGAGTGCACTTGTGTACGCATACATACACTTATGCATGAAATATGTACTGTGCATCTGGCTAGACTCTATAGAGACAGGCGCCGTCTTGATCCGACTAGGACAATATAACTTCCTACTAATATTATAAAGGCGAAAGTTTGTAAGAATCTTTGTTACTCTTTCACACAAAAACTACTGTACGGATTTTCATGAAACTTTACAGTAATATAGCTTTCATATCCGAATAACATAATAAGTTAAAATTTATAGGGATTTTTTATAATCCGAAATCCACGCGGGCGAAGCCGCGAGCGGAAGCTAGTGTTATATAATTTTCCTACAGGGCTTATTCAATGTACGCTCGCTACCCATAAGTATGCCGAATTACGTTCTGGCGGAGCCCGGGGCTTGTGAAAGAGACCCTTTTCTGGGTAAATAGGCCCTTGAGTCCTATGGGGTCCGGCGCTGGCTTTAAGCCCCGAATCCGTTGCTGAGGTAGGTAATATTACAAGATATTTACCCAGTTCAAGATACTCTAGCACGACCGCCATCGGTTGCGAGCGGCACGCGCCCAGCACTCGCGCCAAGTTGGGCGACGACAGAGACGCCAATATACGCACGTCTCTCTCGAACTCCTCCCTGAAACACACAAATGTAATAATATTCTGATAACACAAGACGGCACATTTCAGGCGTGCTGTCCTACATTACTACCATGAATAGATAACATATGGATTTCATTATTAACAAGTTACTTTAAGCAATTAACTTATTAAAAGCAATGAACTATGAGACCTGTGAGAGACACATTTTTTTTAAGTGTCATAGATTTAGAATGTACAAGATATACAATGTCAGAACAGGGGCGAGACAAAAAAATATTTGACAAATGTCAGAATTACTACAAAACACATACATGAATTTTCACTATTATGTAATCGAGCCGCTATGGCCTCTTACTTGCGTAAAATAATTGTCTCACATGTACTTCATCCACTGTCTCTTATCTTTTTCCGATGATTGGAACTTAATTTGAATGTCTAGCTCCCACGCTTTGTACATCTTTCACGTAGTGAGAACAATTCTAAATGGTATGGTATGTGGTGCCCTTTTGGACTTATTATTAAACGTCATATTTGGATTTGCTAATGTAATTCCGGTTTGCGGAAATCGGGGTAGGGTAGGTGGTAGTAATAGTCTGCTTTGGGCCGATACGAATGGGAAGACTCCTCATACGATACCGCCACATAGTGACAAATATATGTGTCGTGTATTTTTGTGACTACCGACGCCAATAGACATCCGCATAGAGATAAACAGATGCGTTGCCCTTCATTATCCTCCTACCAACATGGGCCACCGGCCGACCACTTGCTCACCACACGAAACGCGACAGCATAGCTGTCACTTTACCCCGGTCTCGTATACGCGAGAGGTACTACTCGATCACATTATGTGTGGACCTGGCTGGAATGTGCGCCCCGCCCCCGTTCCCCGTTCACGGCCCCGCGTTCACCCTGTTGCGTCAGTACGCGCACCGTAGTTGAGCGCCGATGCGACATGACGTCATCAACGCCAGGTCCAGAGATAATGTAACCGGGTAGTACCTCCCCGGTCGTGTCGGCCCCATTCAGCTACATGCATGCATGAAGCGTGCCACTACATCTTACTACGTTGTTATGAATTAAAGTGGTGTAACAGAGTGTTAGTACACTTCATACATGGTATACCTCTCCCGGTCGGAGGCGTCGTGGCACAGGAACTTGACAGCCACCAGTCGCTTCTCTGACGTCACCACGCCCGAGTATTCCGGGACTCCGTCCGCCTCCGCTATGTACACCTGCGATACAAGCACTCGGATATACTACTGAGTCTAGCGTCGATGACATCATAACTGCTCTGTATTTCTGTAAAACAACTGTCAAGGATTTTATTGCTGTTTCTTTGATTATATTACAAGGCCGACGTTTCAGAAGCAATCGAAGCAAGCAAAAGAAGAAGAACAGCAATCATGAGTGACAGGTGTACTGTTGTCATAAGTTATTAAAAGTACCCGAAAAAAAAATTTGAATCTCAGTCATTGTTATCATTTAATTTACGGTTACTTACAGTCCCAAAGGCGCCCTCCGCTAGCTTGGAGATCATCCTGAGCCGGTGTCTCGGGAACTCGATCACGTTAGTCGTCTCAAGCCGCCGTTTGAGGTCCAACAGCACATCTTGTTGACTCTGTGACTGAAATTGACAGCAAAATATTACTGCATAGCCCTTACAAGTAAACGAAATAGAAACATACAGAAATGGGAAAGATCCCTAATCCGAAAATAAAACAATAGAACATGATACAAGCTGTTACATTTTTTTAACAACTTTAGGACAACTTTAGGAGTTATTGCTGCCTTGCCAAATATGCACCAGCTTGTTGTGTTATTTATTTGTAGACGAGCTTCCTCACGCAGCTTCGCACGCGTGGATTTCGGACTTCAAAAATGGAAAATTTGTTCTCAATTCTTCGGAATGTTTCTTTAATGTATGGTGATTATGTAGGAGGTCCAATTGCCCCGATCAATCTGATGGTGTAATCAGGCCGAAGTTGAAGGATGATTCAAATATTTTAGACATCTCGAGGAAATAACGCTGGCTGGGTCGAGTTTTAAATGTTTCCCGGCTTCTAACGACGATATCTCAAAAACTATTCATCTTATGATATAGAGTAAAGGGTAATTTGACTCTGCATTAAATGCCTAAGCTAACGTATTCATTTGGAAAAGAATTAATACTGAACTAAAAAAAGTAGCTTTGAAAATAACGTAATGTTTTTAATTAAAAAAATTAACATAAAAGTGGTTATTTTAAGTCAACGGTAAGAAAATGAAAATGAAAAAGTTTTTATTCAAAATAGAATTACAGAAATTACTTTTTGAACGTCAGCAATTACATATACCACCGGTTGAACCCTAGCCCTGTCCTGAGGAGAACCGGCGAAACAAACTCAGCGGGCCTTGTTATGTGATGAAGTATAAAAGAAAAAATATAAAAATACAAATTGACAAAACATTTGCATATTATAAATGATATAGAATTTATTAATTTACAATAATTATGGTACAGAAACAGCCTGGGAGGAGGGTACTAATCCCAATATGTGATATCTGTCATAAAATCTGTTACTTTATAGTATGCCTTACCACACAAACGCTCTTTAACAACTTATTTAATTTTAATAATTAAAAGTTTTTGGACGCTTTCTGGGATCCTATTGTAGAGGCTCCTTTTGTAGAGGATCCTTTCGGGTGCAATGTGTATGCATTCCTTTTTCAAATTCAAATTCTTTATTGTGGGATGTAGTATGTACATAAAGATCTTAGTTTCTATAATAAATGTTCTAACATCCTACCATAACTACCATAACAATGGTGCACAATAATTAATTAATTACAAATTTACTTTAATTCTAAGTAGGGAAATAAAATAGAAACTTTCATATTGTAAATAAAATAGAAACATTATGTCATTAAATTACATTTTTAAATTATATATATTATTATATTATAAACTATTAAGATGTCATTAATTATCAATTATTATTTAATTCAATATTATCTTTTAAATATTCATCAACCCCATTATAGCATTTTGATATAAGAATTTTTAATAATTGTTTTTTAATAAATTTACAGGTACAGTTTTTAATTTATTTGGCAAATGATTATAAATTTTATTGCCATACAATATGCGTTTTGGCTGAACACAAATGTTTTTTGCACAGGTACATGTAAGAGGCCATTGCGCCTATTAGACGATTGCGATATATAAGCAAGGAAGAGGTAGAACATTGTGTTTTTTAAATAATGACTTGCAGCTTTCCAATAAATGTGTGCCAAAAACTGCCCTTATACATTTTTTTTGGTAATAGAAATACTTTATGGGAGTGTGAAGAGTAACCCCATAAGACTACACCATATCTTAGTAAGGGTTGCACGTATCCATGAAACGCTAATAGATGTGATTCTCTGTTACTTAATAGTCTTAGTCTTTTAAGGACGTATACAAATTTTTTACATAAGTTTTCTACGTGTGACTTCCAGTTGCAGTACTTGTCTAATTTTACACCTAAGAATGTCATATCATCTACAATTTCAATTGTCTTGTTGTTTAAGTCAATGTTCAAATTTAGTGATTGTCTGTTTTATGTTTGAAATTCTATTATTTTTATTTTCTCGATGTTAATGTTAAGATATTTATTTTTAACCATGAATTTTTCGCTTCTAAAGATTCCTTTATTTCTTTCTCAAACAGTTGTGTATTTTTGTTACCATATTTGTCATTAATTATTAATGTTATGTCATCTGCAAAAAGTATAATTTCATGTTTAATTATTTTTGGCAGATCATTTATATACAATAAGAATAGCAGAGGTACTGACATATGATGATCTATATACTGTACTTAATTTAGTGACTGGGTTCAATTTCGTTACTTCTACTTATTGTTTCCGTCCGTTTAGGTGGGTTGTAATCCAGGATAATGTGATACCTCGTATCCCATAATTAGAAAGTTTGTCTATTAGCCTCTTATGACACACCCTATCGAAGGCTTTGGACATATCAAGAAATATTGAAACTAATCGGGTACCTTTACTCAAACTTTCAGTAATTGCTTTTACAAGTTTAAAGCATGCATGACTGGTAGAGCTATTTTTTCTAAAACCATATTGATGTGGAACTAATAAATTGTATTTGTTTATAAAGTTATTCATTTGGTTGTGCATAATTTTTTAGAAAATTTTGGCTATAATCGGGATCAATGTAATTGGCCTATAGTTGTTTAGGTCACTTTTATCACCTTTTTTATAGAGTGGTTTCACAATACTAATTTTAAGTCTAGATGGAAAATATCCATCAATAAACGATTGATTTATTATATGGCTGAGTGGTGAAGCTAAATATGGGCCACATTTTTTAAGAATTATAGTATTTATTTCATCATACCCAGTTGCGTTAGAATTTTTTAAAGAAAGTATTGTTTTATAAATTTCATGAGGTACATTAGGTTGTAAAAAAATTGAATAATTATTATTACCTATATTGGGTGCTGAGTTAGAAATATTAAAATTTGTTCTTATGTTATTTAGTTCAACAAAGAATTTATTAAAAAGGTTTGCTATTATTTGTGGTTCGGTATGGTGTTGGTTTTTATATGAAATAGCTGCAATTCTTCTCGACTTGTCATTTTATTTTGTGTGTTCTGTTTAATAACGTCCTATGATGCTTTACATTTGTTTGCAGAACCTTTTATATATATTTTATGTTGTCAATCGCTTGTGATTTATACATACATTTTCTTAAAATTTTGCAGTATGTTTTATTTAGTTTTTTATATTGTAAGTTATTGTTGTTCCTTTTAAATACAGCTGTCTTTTTTTAACACAGCAGTTTATTATATTATTAGCTCCTTGTTATCCATCTGCTTTTAATAGGTTTAGTTACTTTTTTTATTGTAATATAAGGAAAGCAAAGATTATAAAAGAGAGTAAGTAAGTCATGGAAAACGTTCAACATTGCTCTGTGTGGCGTTTATTTGTTACTTCTGAAAAGGATAAAGCTGATATGCAGTCTACAAACTTCGTCACATTTTCAATGTTCATATCTCTCTTTTTCTCAAACCAGCACTTGGGTGTACTATTTTGGTGTATATTTATTGATATGTCAAATTCTAAAGTTTGTGCTGTTTCATGATCTGATAACATAAGGTAATGCGTGTTACCTTGTGCAGCTGAAATATTACTAATTATCAGATCTATACAGGACATATTTCTCGTTGAAGATGTAATTTAATAACAAGGATTTTAGTTGTTTACAATACTTATCATTTTTTATGATGTCGAGGTTCCAATCACCACACAATATTATTTTTTTATTCTTGTATTTCTTTTGTAATATGTCAAGTAATTCATCTAATTTTGTAAGGAAGAACAGTGCATCTTGAGCATATGTTTCATATTTAGGCGTTCTTTAAAAGCATGTCACTAACAAATTAATGGTTGGTATTTCAGTAATGCAGTATTCAAATCTTATATAGTACTGGTTCCAGTGAAGGTATGTATATTTGCTTACATTCCAGTTTATTTTTAACCAGAATGCAGGTGCCGCCTCTTCGTTGGTTTGGACGTGAGAAGTAGGAGGATAACTGGAAACCTTTCAATTTCAAATTTGACTCTGATCCATTTTTAATAAATGTTGCAGTAAAACAAATTATATTCCATTTTAGGAGGTATTAAGTTGTGCAGAGTAATTTCAATTTTATCAAGTTTGCTCAACACTCCCTGTATATTTTGGTGCATTAATGTAAACTTGGTTTTACTCTCGAAAAAAAATATTTTTATTTATATCCTGCCGCTCCCTTGTTAATTGTCTCGTATGACTGTTGTTAAAATAGTATGGAATAGTTACTTTCTTTAATAGACATTTATCCGTTCTCAATGTTTGTGTCGAACTGAATTTCAGTTTATTTATAAATAATTTACGATAGTTAATGTAATCTATTTCGATATTTAATTTAAATAATATGTCATAAATGTGATTTCTTTTAGTGCTTAATATATGGCTATTTTATTGACATTTTATAAATTTACAATTACCATAATTTTTTGCTAATAATTCAATATCTTTATTCGATAATCCTACATTGAGGTATGGGTTGTGATGAATATTTATAACGAATACATGTTTGTTCTATAAGAGTGTTAAAACATTACATGAATTTGAAAATAGCAGGTAAGGGTTTTTATCATGACCACCCATATATAAAATAACAACGTCATTTTCCTGTATGTATTTGGAATGTCTCACAGCTAGATGATATAGGGGTTTTTGAGAGATTGAGCTATTTTTTATAATTTTTTAAAGTTTTTGGCCTCTCTTTTTATTTGGTGTTGGTGTAGCTACGATTGATTCGTTATTAACCTTTTTGAGCATTTTTATTATTTTATCATTGTCCTGTAGTTGTAACTCAAGTGATCTAGTTTGACAGTTGAAATTTGAGATCTCTCCATTAGCTATACTCAACTCATTTTGCAAGACTTGAATTTGTTTTTTTAATTCAATTACTAGTGACGTATCTATGTCCGCATTTGTGCAGTTCGGTAAACTTCTTAAGGATGTGTCAATCTCAGCAGATGATTGATGATTCCACCCTGGAAGTCGTAGAAGGTCGCATTCATCAATTCTTGGGTAGATTTAATTTTCCGCAAAGGTCGCTGTAGCGTTATGTTTTCATTTCTAAATTTATCTAAATATTGTTTCTGTAATAAATTGATGTAGGTCAAGTCTAAATTTCTTCAATTTAAATAGGTTAAAGCGCCATCTATTTAAATATGGTTATACTATTATGAATCTCAATGATTGGGTTCATTGACCTATTTTATTATTTTGGCGCGCCATCTAGTTTAACTGGTCTGTACTATCTCAAATCTCTAGGAGCATTGGGTTTATTAATGTTTTATATCAGTTCATATATTTGATCAAAAGTTGGCGACACTTTGTATGCGTAACCTTAGGTCTTCTTACGATTTTCCAATTAATTTTTAATTATCACTTTAAAGTAATCAATTTAGTAGCAATTTACTCACTAGTGTTCCGCTCTTGTCTGTTGTAATAAATTTTTAAGCTCTGTTAAGCACAAATGTAGTAAATTACTTTTACACTATGGTTCCCGTTACTGACCGTTTTGGTGATTAATTTAGAATTGGTGCCGTAGTTCGAATGAATAACACTTGTACAGACGTATTCACTTGTTAGCTATAGTTTTTTACACTTTTTACTCGTAATTTTATCACAAAATCAATTTTGTTGTTTAATTTGTACGGAGCTAGTTAAAATAGGTGTTTACTAGACAAGAGCCATCTAGCGTTCCTACTTACTTTACCAAGTGTATGAAACGTTATATTTAATTTAAGCCTGTTTCTCGTTTTCCTATTATCATTATCATTTTTCATACTGAATTCACTAATGTTCTTTCTTACATACAAGACATTATCCAAAATGTATTGACTGTTTATACAGTCATTATACCGATGTCCTTAAATTTATTTCTAAGTGATGTATTAGAGGCTAGTTGGTAAATTGCGCGAATAGCTCGCTTCTGCAACACGAAAATAGTGTTTATGTCCGCAGCGTTTCCCGACAACAGTATGCCGTAAGACATAATACTGTAAAAGTAACTAAAATAAACTAATTTAGCAGTATATTTATCTGAGATTTGTCTAATTTTCAAGAGGTTGAGAGCCGAACCTCCTATTCCATAATGGTTTAATTTCCTGACCAATGTTTCATGCTCTACACAGTCAAAGGCTTTGAAAAGGTCATAAAATACACCTAGTGCATCCCGTGACTCCTCCCATGCCTCAACTTTCTTAGATATGCCCCACAAATCAGTCATATAAATAACATAGAGAGATAAAAATATGCTATCACAGACCATTTTGTAGCATCTTTTGTCACTTATTTGTTAATGTATCAGCTGACCCCCTTCTTGTGTTATTTACTCGTTAATACGACAAGTGACCCTGTCATTGTGTTATTTACTTGTTAATGTATCGACTCACCCTGTTGTTGTGTTATTTATTTGTTAATGTATCAACTGACCACTTTTTTGTATTATTTACTTGTTAATTTATCAACTGACTCACTTCTTTTGTTACTTATTTGTTAATGTATCAGCTGACCCCCTTCTTGTGTTATTTACTCGTTAATACGACAAGTGACCCTGTCATTGTGTTATTTACTTGTTAATGTATTGACTCACCCTGTTGTTGTGTTATTTGTTAACGTAGCAACTGACTCACATCTTTTGT
Source organism: Calycopis cecrops (assembly GCA_001625245.1). Classification (NCBI taxonomy): domain Eukaryota; kingdom Metazoa; phylum Arthropoda; class Insecta; order Lepidoptera; family Lycaenidae; genus Calycopis; species Calycopis cecrops. The sequence goes on from LUGF01042765.1 coordinate 83,453, forward strand.
TACTTATTTGTTAAAGTATCAGCTGACCCACTTCTTATTTTATTTACTCGTTAATATATCAACTGACCCTGTCGTTGTGTTATTTACTTGTTAATGTATCAACTCACCCTGTTGCTGTGTTTAGAATGTATAGAGCCGGCGCCGGACCGCCGCGTGTCCATGTCTATGATCTTGTCCACGTGGTCGCTCATCAACTCTGTGGCACGGTCGGACATGTTGTCGGCCAGTCGTCGCTTGTTGAGCAGCGGCGCGGAACTCAGCTCTGGTACTGCATAGTCGTAAGTTGAGTTATCTGAAATTTATTGATTGAAATATATCTTTAGTCTGCTTGCATGTAGCCGAATAAGGCCGGCACAACCAGGATGTACGTAAAGTAACGCGTTTCGTGCGGTATGTAAGTAGCCGGTGGTCCATGGAGAGGAGAGAAGGAGAGTGTGGACGTGTATGTGGGCAACATATCTATCTCTACGCGGATGTCTATGAGCCTCGGTAGTCATGAAAATAGCTCAACTGCTCGTTTGCTCTATATACCATAAAAAAAGAATAAGTATAAAAGGTAATAAAAAAAAGAATAAGTATGAAAGGTATTGGCGAATATGTGTGTATTTTGAGCCTTGTTTGTGACAGCTCGGAACTACGAACGAACACTGCCAGAATAGTGTTAATGTCTTTGGGCATTGGTAATGACCGTTAAATTTACCTCTTCACTATCTTTTTATAACATAAAAGAGATAATAAATTAAGAATTTTAAAACGACCCCTAGGCAATATCAAAACAGATTGATGACTGCTTTTCTCTAACAAAACTAAGTATTACCGCGAGGAAACTGTTTTTCAGATGAAAAGTCCGCATCAAAATCAGGTCATCCTTCTGAGACCTATGATGCCACACACATGCACATACACACATTGACATCGAGTTCATACTTATAAATGCAGTTTTTGCATCGGGGGGTATTTTATTTATGATATCTTCTAACAGGTCGGGGCGGCAGACACCAATAGTGTGAAGTATGTTAAAAGAAAACACACAATAAAACGTCACGGATATCACTGATTGTCCTGTAATCGTCTTCGCCTTGGCCGAATAGACAATCTCTATTTAATAAAAAGTTGGCAAGTCGGCTTCTCGGCTAAGGTTGCTGTCGGGACATATCTAAATATAACTAAGAGTGTGGAATATGACCATGATGACTACATATTAATCGAATCATGGTAATCTTTGGCTCTGATAACACCGGAGTCAGAGTTTGTCAGCCTATTGGGGGAAGAAGTCAAGGAGGCCAACGCATACTAGTGCCAATGTGAATGGCGCTGGTAGTCACTAAGCTTTATTAAAAAATCAAAATGTACCTGACAAAGCGGCGTTGGAGTCCTTCACAAAATCCTTCATCTCCAACAGCACAGTGCTGTAACTGAAGTACGGAGTGCACTTCATAGCCTGGTACGGCTCCTGATAATCATCAGACTTCACATCCAAGCCGCAGTCTAGAATCATCTTGTTTTCTGGCAACATCGATGTACCACACGGGTTGTAATTCTCGGGCACCGTACGCTTCTGCGTCATGGTCGTCTTAGCCAATGGGGAGGCGAAACATTTCCTGTGCCGATGTCTGTGGATGATCAGGAATACAGCGACCGCTAGGAGTATGACAAGCGCGGTTAGAACCCCGACAACGATGGCCATGTACAATGGATCGTCCTGATGCGCCGTGGGGACTGGCGCTTCTTTGCTCACAATCAGTTTATTTTTGTCTTTACCAATTGGTGGCTTCTGGCTTTCTGGTGTGTGGTTGCCTTGCGCTACGTCTGAAGTTATAAAAGTGAATTAAATATTCAATTTTAAAAAAAACACTCGTAATCAATGCGCTCATTACGTATACTGCGATGTCCTTCGATCGTTCCTTACACATCTTTAATCGTCGGCCCTTATTTACTTTTGTTGAAAAGCATAGCTCAAAGGTACTCGTTCTGTAGACATTTCAATATTTACTTTAAACATCAAGCAGCTTATTACAAATTTTATGATAAAATATATTCATCGCAAAGCATCATATTTGATTAGCAAATTCTGATGTCAAATATGCATAATTTGCTAGGACATTAAACCTAAACGTAGCCGCTTTTGCTGTACAAATAGGAAATACACAAAATGTGTTCTATCAACAAACGTACTTTGAGATTTCGCTTTTGTGGGTTTTATTCAGGCGCGCTTAGTCTGGCCTTTATAGACTCGTACCGTACGGTTAACTTTATCATATAAAGTCTCAATATTTTAACGCCTCTGGTCGTTAATGTTAATGACTGCCTCGTGTTCTAGTGGTGAGCGTGTTCAACCACAGACGTGAGGTCCTGGGTTCGAATCCCGGGTCGGACCGAAAATTGTTATTGGGATTTTTCAATTTCTAATAACAGTCCGGAGTCAGGAAGTTGGCGGTGATACACCCCCGTGCCTCGGAGAGCACGTTAAGCCGTCGGTCCTGCGCCTGATTTCTCACCGGTCGTGTCGGTCTGCCGTCCCATCGGAATATGAGAATGAGGGAATGGAGAGTGCACTTGTGTCTGCGCGCACACTTGTGCACTATAATATATCCTGCGCATCTGGCTCGTCTCTATAGAGACGGCCGCCGTAGCCGAAATCGGCTAGGAGGATATATTATTTTAACGAAGCTTGTTAGCGAACTATATTGGTACAACGTAGTTGCGTGGCAGACGTCGATTCGATCAGTTTTTACAGTTACATGTTTGTACATGTGTATTGCTGTACCTACCCTTTATGTGGCGGNNCACTTGTATTGAAATTTCGAGTTTCCATTAGTTATCGCCTATTCATACGAGTTTTTGAGATAAGGACGTTCATTTGGTGATATAGATGTCTAAGTCACCGACGCGGTGACTTGACAGCCCTTTTATTACTCTAGATTAGTAAATGTACAAATCTTGAACTTACCAGAATCGAACACGACTTCGCTGATGAGAATCCATTTCGCCGAGAAATGCAACTCGATACGAACCCATTTCCCGATCCTGTGGTGCAGTTTGATGCTAACGTTTCTAGAGCTCTCGAATATGTTGTCCTCCTCGGGCGTGAAGCGAATGGGGTCGTCTTGGAAGTGTCGTCCTCCGATGGAGAAGGAAACAATCGCTTCGGAGAATACCTAAAGACAATGAAACTCCAATTAATAAATGTCATATAAATATTAACTAAATTCTGTCTGAAACTGCGAGAAAACAAACAAAAATCTATCCCAGAAGAAAAATGTTTTAAGATTAAAGGAATCCAATCAGATCATAAAATGCCTTTTCATCAAAATCCATTCAGTATTTTAATGGCAAAGATTATTAAAACACACATTCTACAAATTAATCCTAAAACATTAATGGGATGTAGTGTATATAAATTTCGTACATATTTTAGAGTCTCTAGATGCTCTACGAGTATATAGTTGTTTTTGGATCACAATGTGGATTGTAAGTTTCGTCATGAAAGTGTAACTCATTTGAATAAAGCAGAAATTACAGGTCTTGACTCGTCAGGTTTACTCATATTCTCAGAAATTTAGCCACCTTCGCAGCAAGCTCAAGAGCTAAGGATTTACATGACATTAGGTAACATTATTTAAAGGTCAATTAAAGGTCAATTGTGGGCGCTTATTTACATGGAAAACATTCTGTGTTCCCGGCGTAGTTCCCCGGATTACATACTCTACACGGCTATAGAGTGTATAACTATTTAATTGAGCTTAATACTCAAATGACAGCTTCAAGGGTCCCTAAATACAATTTGACACAGCCTAGCTCAACTCTGCCCTTTATAAATAACAGCGGTCGTATTTCGACCGGAGGTTACGCATTAATTTGCCACAGGCCCCGCGCTCAATCCGGCCCCGTGTAAATAGCAGTCGTACTTCGACCGGCGGCGGGTGCACATTTAATTTGCCACAGGCTAGCTCGAGCCGGCCCTGTATAAATAGCGGTCGTACTTCGACCGGCGGGTGCACATTTAATTTACAGTTGTAGCATTTAAGTTCGCGGCGATGACCGCGGGCGGCCAATTACGTGGAAGTTCAACAATAAAACTAAAGTTTGCGCCGCCGGATATCGCCACTCGCTACAAACTTATTCATTTGACGACAGACGAGATGGACGAACGAATGAAACTGTGCTATGTATTAGCGATATTAGCATTATACATACCATTAACATTATGTATACTACCTAAATATTATATTGTTATATATTTACTAGCTGAGCTCCGCGGTTTCACACGCGTAAGTTTCAATCCTGTGGAAATATCGAGATAAAAATGGATGTTGGCCGCAGCGCCGGATCTAGGGGGGGGCTAGGGGGGGCTACAGCCCCAGGCCCCGCGAGTCAAGGGGGCCCCATTTGTCAAGAAAACTTATTGTCAGATATTAAAAGTAATAAAAAAATATACCTAAGTATGGCAGCCGGACAGTCTCCTGATTCATGAAGTCAGTTGAATCAGATTTCAAATTCAACAAGGACAAATTATTGCAAGAATTATTTATTATTTTTAAATATTAAATGTACGAGAAATTGTGAGACAAAAAGGCATCATCTCATCTCATCTCAACCATTACATGCATAAAAATAATATAAGTATCGCAACCATTGCCATTCAAAATTTTTCAATTATTTTTTTTGTATAGGTACTTTTTGAAGTCTATTTTTTAAATTAACCACTTGTTTAATGGTTAATAAGTGGTTGTTAAGTGCATTCACCTGCGGCATAGAAGGAATGCAGTTTGAAGACTTCAAGGCTAGAGAATTTTGATCTAAAGAAAGAACTTTGAAGTTGTCACAATCGCAGTTCACAATACGAAAAACAGACGATTCTAGAATGTAATGACACTATATACCACAGCAATTATTAT
>LUGF01042765.1:88632-103641 GCA_001625245.1 Calycopis cecrops
ATACAAGTAATTATACAATTCTTTTTATGATATATTATGACGATCATTTTTGTGCCCATAAAGGGGCCCCTTTTTATTTCCAGCCCCGGGCCCCGCCAGAGCTTAATCCGGCGCTGGTTGGCCGATTCTCAGACCTGCCCAATACACAAAAATTCATGAGAATCGGTCTAGCCGTTTCGGAGGACTATGGTAACTAACATTGTGACACGAGAATTTTGTAAAGGCTGGGTATAAGGACGTCGTTTATTGAAAGTGATCCATATACCTACAAAATTGCCAAAGCTTAACCATGGCCACATTATGCTGATCTTTTTTATTTAGAGGCTATTCAAATAATTAATATAATCTTAAAACATTTAGCATCGTTTTCTACTACCACAGGTTTCTATATATAGTCTAATTGAAACCTATTGGTTTAGCTGACAAATAAACTACAAACATGGGTATCACAGGTTCCTGTAATCCTGTTAGAATGCATATCAAGCATTTAAGTGTTAGTTAAAATCTATGTATCAGAAAGATATTTTCATAGCCTGTCAAACCGGCCCTTAACCTTAATTCATCACAGCTCGCACACAGGGCAGAATGCCATGATGCAATGATCAGTGATAATTTCTAATTGACCGCTGCCCTTCGCATTATACATTACAATCTGTCTATGAACCTTAAATGGATTTCCGTTGCTTCTATTAATGTCGATTATTTGAGGACGACAAACGACTAAGGATAACTATCTGTACTTACGTAACTAAGTAAATAGTAAAAGAAGTAAAACCAAGCCTAATCTCCACTTTCGTTTAAAAGCGCCAATTGCAAACTTAGAGTTTAAGAAGTTTTACAACGAATTTCCCAAGAGCACGTTTGGCGTTCTTGAGGCGTATTTTAGACAAATTTATAAGAATTGGTGCTTCTGGTGAGTTGCTTAAAAATTGGGCTAACACAACTTTACATGTATCTACCCTTCCTGGGTTACAATATTAGTACTGTAATGTTGATAATTGTAACAGTCAGGAAGCAACAGCTTAGGTTTACCGCTTAATTGTGCGCATGTTTTGCATGTTTACTTCTTCTTTTTTGAAGTTTGGATGAATAAAAATGAAAATGTAAAAAAAAACAAAGTTAGGTATAATATTTTTCGGGTCTGTTCTGATTCTCTGAAATATTCAAACGTTAGATAATCTTGAACAAACATACATACAGGTCAAACTCAGAACCTCCTTTTATGAAGTCGGATACAAAAGGTCACTCACCCGCACATCCCTCATGAATCTGTTGTTGCAGTATAGATGGACCGTGCTGAACTCGCGCACCTTGTCGAACTCGAAGATAATCACGGGTGGCTCGGTGCTGTTCTGCCATCCCACCCACGCGGAGCTCTTCGCCGCCTCCCGGATATCGTCGCCTCCGAACTGCCCATCCACCAGCTGTCCCAGACCTCCCCGCAGTTCCTCCCCCCATTGGCCATCGTACATCATGTCCGTTAGTTCAACGCCGTTGCTCCGCTTGTTGCCTTTGGGCATCGAGTACGACACGATGCCGACTGGAAAGAAAAGAAAAATTGGATGATTGAATATAGTTGTCGGTGGGTGAAATGGCGCATGGAGGTGGGAGGAAAATGGAGGGCAATGTTATGTATCTGTATAAACTCTATGTCTACAAGCGTCGGTAGACAGGAAAATGCCCCCGATTGCTCGTTTGCCCGCTTATATTATATAAAAAATGGTTTAATATTTAATAAGAAACTGCTTGCAAACGAGGTTAATATTATGTAAATTTTATATTATAACAAGTCCACTTTTTGGTCGTAAAAATTAAATTTATTCACTCATAAAAATACTCCTGAATAGCTTTCCGTTAGTGAAAGAATCTTCATAATCGGATAAGAATTTCTGGGGATTACCTCCTTGTACGAGCAACATGCAAAGTTAGGGGCCATCCACAAATTCCACGTTATGAAGGTGGGGTCGGGGGTTTCACAAATGTGACCAACTGTGACAAGGACGAGGAAGGGTTCAAAAATCATGAAATTTGTGTGACGCAATTTATGAATATCCCCTTACAAACTTTAGCTCTTTACAACATTGCTATAGATATAGATAACATACCCTCCTCCAAGGCTGTTTCTGTACCATAATTATTGTACATTCATTGTATTGTATTATATCATATGCAAATGTACTTGTATTTTTATATTTTTGAATTTTACATCTGATCAAAACATGAGGCCCGCTGAGTTTGTTTCGCCGGTTCTTCTCGGGACAGGGCTAGGGTGGAACCGGTGGTAGATTTAATTGTTGACGTTCAAAAAGTAATTCTTGTAATTCTATTTTGAATAAAACTTTCTTTCTTTCTTTCATAGATTTACGCATTGACTATTTAAGTATAAGTGGGCAGGATGTGGGAAAGGATATCCGAAGAGAGGCTGGCTATGTGAGAGCCCTAAGTCTAACAGTGGACTGCAATAGGCTGATGATGTTTAAGTTAATGTTGTGACTGCTAATACATGCCTGTATAAACTTGCATACAACGCATGTTATAGCTGTTACAAATATATGTATTTGTGTATGAAACTTTGGTGCACAAGTGTAAACAATTTTGGTTGAAACACAAATATTAGTCTACGCTTGTAGCCGCTACATAGATTAGCAGATATATCAGTCGTCTTACTCGGATATAACATTAAATATCTCATGTCACGTTGTTTGTGGTTGCGATACGAAACGTCTCAACCCATTTTTATGACCATTTTTATGCATATTCGGTAAGTCTGTGATCAAGCCGTAAAGTATATTTAAAATTTTTTCTTTATATTTCAACGGGATCAAAATTTACGGGTGAAACCGTGGGGCGCATATTATCAGTGCAACTTAACTTGAGAGTTGAGACCCGGTGGAATGCGACCGCAAGAATGCGAAACTCAAAATAAAATATAAATATTAAAAAAAACACTACATATTCATAACAGGGGCATTGAATATTAAATAATATTAATTTTAAACTCATGAAACTATCATGTATTATTTTTTATACACATTTATTTATACAATAGCAGCGCCCCGCGGTTTCACCCTTGTAAATTTAGATATTGTGGAAAATCATCCTATGCCATCCCATTGGAACATTTTTTCGGGATAAAAACTATCCTTTCTGTTAATCCAAATTACCCTCTATGTGTGTGCCAAATTTCATGAAAATCTGTTCAGCAGTTTTTATGTGAAGGAGTAACAAACAAACAAACAAACATCCAAACTTTCGCATTTATAATATTAACTAGCTGCGCCCCGCGGCTTCGCCCGCGTAAATTTCGATATCGTGGAAAATCATTCCATGGCATCCCTCAGGAACATTTTTTCGGGATAAAAAGTATCCTATGTTATTTCTAATACCTCCAGGAATATGTGTACAAAGTTTCATAATGATCGGTCTAGTAGTTTTGGCGTGAAAGCGTAACAAACAAACTTACATTCACATTTATAATATTAGTAGGATAAGATAAGGCTATGACGTCATTGGCCCAGGTCTCAATATAAGTTATGAGTCAACTGGTAAAGAGTAAGCATTAGCTATAAGTATATTTTAACAATCGTAACAACAAAAAAGAAGAAACTTCTACGTTTCATTTAAAAAGAAATAAAATGACAAATACGAAATCATTTGAGGGCCATTAAATTAAAAAAATATATCTGTTGTGTGCGTTTTGTTCGCAAAATGGCAGCCAATGCCTTTCCTTTTAAATAATACAAAACCATACAATGGTTGAATCCAGTGTACCTACACACACAAAACAAGATAACAAATAAAGGTTCTTTTTTTATTTTCGGATCTTTTGTCAAATCCTTTTGCTCCTCAAATCGAATACATCGACGGCTAAGCAAATGTCGGTTTGTTGACGAATTAATTCACTTAGATATAAAAAGAATTTCGAAGCCAATTGTCAATATTTAGCCGCGCTCTTTTCGCACAAAAAGTTTCTCCATTGTTACCGAACATTCCTCGCCGAACGACGCCGGAACAAAACAACTAACTTCTACTCCTGGCCTATAATTGTAGTAGCTACGTCCTACTTACTTACTCACATCATGATATAAAATATTACATATTTTTTATAGTATAAGAGGGAATACGAGCAGTTTGAGCATATTTCATGACAGCGCCCATAGACATCCGAATGTGCGCAGATGCGTTGCCCTCCTTGTTCCTCCTCCCCTCTGGCATAGTTGTCATGTTCCGCAGTCGACCGATAAGGGCTGGTAATAATGTTGATGATGATTTACTTGATGTCATATCAAAACCTTAAAAACGTAAACTTATTTTTGACCATAAACTCTTTCAATACACTACACGTTCAGAACACTCGAACACGACAGCAAGTGGCAACAAAAGTCCACTCGAGTAGAGGGGACATGCGAGTGGCATCAATTGGGGCGTCGAGATAAGCATGGCTGCATCATGCCCTTTTTTCCATTGATGAAAAACACAGTGATAATACTAATTTAATACCCATCGTGTTTCTTATCAATTACACTAATGTTTTAAAAATTAATTATTATTTATTAGTCTACTCAGCCTTAAGGCACTTTACTCTATCTTACTCTGTTGTTATGTCCTAAACTGTCGTCTGTAGTGGTGTGGCCAAATAAACGTATTCTTTTTCTATCTTTCTATTCTATCCAATCGTACCAGTATCTTTCAAAAAAAATAACTACGTCTCTAGTTCACTGTGTAAATAAATTAAATAGCACGTTATTATTTATAGAGCTGGGTCTGTGTTATTTATTTAATTCCATCAGATATGGCTTCATCGCGGATTTATTTCAAGATTCACCATTGTGCTCGTTCAGGTAGACATAAGTTCATTCGCAACTTCGAGCGTATAAAAAACCAGTAGCTACGAAATCGATCCGATTCCCACTCTTTATCAAATCTATTGTGTATTCTTCACAATCGCACATACAAACATCCTTGTACGTACGTAGTATTCAGATAAAAAACGGATTGAAAACTAAGTTTGGATCAACAAGTAGGTAGTTTAAGTCCCATAAGTGTCATCAATAGATACTTGAATAGACATACCGATAGTGCGAGAGATTGTTTTTTATATGGAGGTAAAGGAGCTGGCAGAGCCTTTGATTAAGTACCGAAGTCTACATACATCCGTATACTTGTTCCATTGATTTCCATCCATGAACCACATCACATCAAACACACACACCACAACCACATCAACCACATCACTCGACAAACATTCAAACGCACAAAGTCCGACAGTAAACCAGTCATTGGCGACGGCGATATGTGAACGATAGGTAACTGTGGGGGTCCATTTCGGCTGAAATGCAGCAGTCGCGTTTCGTGCGGTGTGTAAGTAGCCGGTGGCCCATGGAGGTGGGAGGAGAAAGCGCAGCGCATCTGTATAGCCTCTATGCGTATGTTTGTGGGCGTCGGTAGTCATGAAAATGGCTCCGACTGCTCGTTTGCCCTCCTATACCATAAAAAAAAAAAAGTCTTAATATAATTTAAACTACATCTTACTAAAATGTAGTAAAAATTGTGTTGGCTTCTCTCACTCTCTCTGGTTGTGTGTATGTGCATATGTATGCATGAACAGATCTCTGTTAATAAAGCAAGTCTGCAAGTAGCACTTGAACATAATTCAGCCTCAATGGTATCTAATTTAAACTGGTTACGTGACGCGTGTGTTATAGTGATCATGTTTTAGAGAAATGCAACGTGGAATCAAACTCGCACGACGAGATGCATATGGTTATATCTCGCATAACATCGACATAAAGTGATGTCTACTAAGATATACAGGACAGAGGCTTGTATAACGTATTGCATTGTTAATGAGGGTGATAATATATAGAAGAAATAGCTGACAGTTTTAATATAGGCAGGGTAAATAAACCAATAGATGACTTGACGATAGCTGAATATACACTAATTAAAAAGCTGAACAATTTGTTTCGTTGAATGCACTAAACTCGGTCACTTCTGGTCCGATCGGAATAATTCCTTCAGTGTTAGATAGCCCATTTATCTAACGATATAGAAACCGAGTAAATGGGTGCCACATGTGAAACAGCATGGCACTGCTAGTGTTAAATAAAAACACACACAACCCTGTACTGTGCCAAGGTGTGACCGTACCTTTTAAGGCTTGTGGCAATAGCTTGGGATGGGTCTCTTTTCCCAAAATAACAGCTCCATAAATTAAATACCCTGGATCTGCAGGTCAAGGTTCTCTCTTTCCGGGATCCGTGGCATTCCCAACCTTGCCGACCCCATCAATAGGCCACTATCCAACCCCAAATCACACCAGCCCGGTCAACTTCCCAGGTCGCATTGTGAAGTTTTCATAGCAGAATTAATCAATACTAGACAAAAGCCCTGTCTTTTGCAATCGAATTCAAAACTGATTATCCAGCAGGTACCTCCGGAAAGCGATTCCCGGTAAGTCTGCGTGGAGGAATTGCGAGGGTAATTTTATGGTCCCCAGTCACGGAAATATGAAAGAATATGGAGAGAGCGTTTATGTCAACCGATCGTCATTTGTCTATTTAATTATTTCCACCGCAGGATACAAGTTTCATAGCGGTTACAACATCATCATCATCATCATCTGATGCTTCCCGCTGTCACGATAAATAATACATCTAATTTAAAAGAAACAATTAAATGCTATTGCTGCAACAGTAGAATCACGTCTGAGTCACGTCATCGTGTGAGTGCCTGTGGGTATACGACGGTAAGTTAGTTTATCAATTGAATTGAACACGTTACAATGTACGTGCACTTTCAAAGCAAAGAAGTGAATGGCTGTTGAGTTTCTTGAAGTTGTAATCTGGTCGGCAACCGGGTAATCACCGGATTGCATTAAAATAGGAATGAGACGTTTTCATGGAAGTAGCTTATACATTTCGTAATAAGGAATGTGTGAAAAATATAGATGCAGCAATTGAGCTGTTATATCTAGCGCATTGTGTTGAATTGTGAAATTAAACATGTAACAATGAAAGAATGACAATGATAGACGTACATGATACTTTGTGGAGAAATGATGATGATCCGTGCCGAAATTCAAATTTATTTCATCTAAACTTTGCCTGGCTGAGACTGACAAAGCAAAGCATGGGCAACATAAATTTGAAATAAACTATATATCAGTGGCCTGATAAAGTCTGATGGTGATACATAACTTGAGGCTAGGCTAGCGTGATCCCAGCTAATTAGCTTAATTAATATGTTCATTTGAAGCTATATATCATATGGCGCAGATGTCACGAAATAAGGAGTGTCTGGATAGTTGAGTTGTAGTGGGATGTAGGCATGTATTAGCTCCACTATTTTTTTACTCTATACCAGATGCTAATTTTATTAGATAGCCCGTTAGTGGAAAGGAGCTGAGCAGTTATAGGCTAGTTTAAATGATTTGCTCTCTCTCCTTCAACCCCTCCATAGGCGACTAATAAACGTAATAAAATTAAACTACGTATAAAAGTACTTAAATAATTATTTAAGTAATTATTATGTCACTAGCTGGGCCTCGCGTTGTGGTGGCAATAAAAATATCGTGGTCATAAATCGAAATTAAATGTAGCCTCTATTTTAAGTTGGACATTAAGTTACTTATCTGTAGGTGACATGACATTTTTGTACATTCATATTTATATTTCTTTCATAAGTCACCCTAAGGAGTGCCTGGACTATTTGTATCTACGAGACATAAGTTTTAGGCGCTTAAAGCAAAAACCATATGATACGTTAAATTCATCATTTAATTCCTGTATTTTGCGAGCGGAAGGTACAATCTTACCGCCCTCATTGGCCGGTTTAGTGGCAAGCTAAATAAATTATACAAAGCTATGTAAAACAAGTATGTCGATTAATATTTAGACAGTAGGTAAACTACGGAAGAATAGTACATGTGTCAGTTAAAATACGTCGTAAAAATATCTCCCAGTTAGACCAGGTACTAAATTATAAAATGTAAATTCAATTTCAAATTGACGGTCCCAGATTACACGTAAGCCCCTAAGGACCATCGGGTGACCTTCCGACCTCCGTCTGCTGTTCAGTGACACATTTATCTCCCGTACCCCGTAGACACAAGCTACCAAGGTTGTGTTTAATACTAAAAACAGAAAAGTTTAAAATTTTTTGAAGTGAAAACTTCTTTAGCGGTAGCAAGGTTTAGATTTCAGATTTACGTATGTAAGTAGCTGGTGGATCATGGCGGGGACAGGGGGAACGAGGGCAACTCTGTATAACCTCTATGCGGATGTCTATTGGCGTCGGTAGTCACGAAACCTGCTTTGACTGCTCGTTCGCCTGTATTCAATAAACAAAAATATAGAAACACTATAAAAATGGGCCCATGTATCCGCCGTAAAGTGTTATTGACAAAGGGTCGCGAAGCTGCGCCGAATCGCTAGTGTACAATAAAAAACCCACCGGTAATATCGGATACAATGAAAAATTCATGAAAACATTCAGTTGGGGGCGAGACGCGTGATTATGGTGAACAATTTGCCGTATTCGCGGTGTAATGGCCTTGCATGCGCCGTCTGGCGATAGCTTGTTTCTGGGTAACACTCGCCACACAAACACTCATTATAACCTTTTTGTTGCAAATATTGAAAAAAGTGACTTGAACGGTTCAATTCAAACATGCGATAGTCCTTTGTGAGCTAAGTTTATTTGTCATTTGGGAAAACTGTACTGTTTTTATGGTTCCGTAGCCATTTGGCGAAAAACGGAACCGTCGTCGTCATGTCCGTCCGTCCGTATGTCGTTGCCATGTTTTTCTGAAACTATTTTGTCTGCATAGTTAACTTTGTAGGTTAATATTCTGTGAACCGCTATTCGAATTTTGAATAAAAATAAACAAGTTAAAAAAATTAAAAAATAACTCACTCCATACATAGAACTAAATCTAAAGAAATTTTTTTTTTCATCCAACCTGTATGCGAGGGTCTATGAAAAGGTCTTTAAAAATGACATTAAGGTTACTAAAACCGTTTTTCATCAAAATCAATTGTTTGAAAGATAGTCGCTCCCAAAGTGGAAAAATGAGTGCCCTCCCCCTCTAACTTTTAAAATAAGACAGTGAGACATATAAAAAATATATAATATGTTCTAGATCTAAATGGAAACTCACAACGAATTGGTTTGAGCGAATGTCATTATAAGTTTTAGGAAATAGTAAATTTTCAAAAAATGTGTTTTGGTAAAATAATCAAAACTTGAATAATAAATAAGGGTAACATCCCATTAAGTAGTCTTATTATTTGAGAAATAAACTTATAGTTAAGGGATTACCATGTAAAGGACGCTATCGTTTCTTCTCGGAATAAGTACATTACTCCGATATTGGTAGGCGTGACGTTTCCAGATATGGTATTGGGGGGTGGTAACATTATTTTACCACAACGTCAGGTGAGTAATATGGCTAGCGACTCCGCGCTCGTGTAGATTCTCAAATATTCCAAACTTGTTTATGGCCTATAGAAGTGGAAGGACAAAGGAGGGCAGCGCATCTGTGTTTCTATATGGATGTCTATGGGCGTCGGTAGTCATGAAAACATAAAATAAATCTTTTAATACAGTAAAGCAGCAATCGACTACCTAGTAGCGGACCCGTAAAAAATAATGGAATAGATTACAGGCGGGTGAAATCACGGCGCAAAGCTAGTATTAAAATACAGGATATACTACTCTTGAATGTATAGCTTTCTGTTAGTGAAAGAATCTCCATGATCGTTTTTTTTACAGCATAAGGGGGCAAACGAACAATCGGAGCAATTTTCATGACTACCGACGCTCATAGACTTGCGCATACAGGCTATACAGATGCGTTGCCCCCTTCATTCTCCTCCCTCCGTATGCCACCGGCTACTTACACCGCACGAAACGCGACAGCACAGCTGTCACTTCACACCAGTTTCGAGTAAGCGAGAGGTGTCTCCCCGGTCGTGCCGGCCCAACTCGCCTACAGCGTAACACTACAACTCTTACAAAAATCGGATCGGATCAGCATTTCTAAATGTTAAAAACGTTATAATAGTAGGTACCATTTAAATAAGTTACACCGATGTACCTGCGCCGAAATCATTTTTTGGTAAGGCGCGAAATTATTTAAGCCAATCACTAGGCAATATTTTTGCACGGGAAATTCTTCATTCGCCATTGGTTAAAAGAGAGTTGGCTGTATTGGCATTCGTCCGTTGCTTAGCCGAATGACTGCTCTCATAGGCTGTCATTCATTCACACGTCAAAAGCCATGCAGCACAGATATCGTCTTGTTATATTTTAAGCCTTACATCGAAATAAAAAACTCTTATTAGTTGAAGAATAAGGTTTTTATTGAATTGGTGTTATAAATCGGATTAGATCGGTCTATGTTGCGCTGTTCTGCGTCAACCACGAAAGCCGATGTAACTTATTATCGTGGTCGAATTATACCTCTTTGTATGATCATCAGTAAGTATCAAGCATACCAAGCCTAAATTTCTCAAGTTTACGTTTCGTAGATAGACAAAGTTCTGACTGGGCGTGTGCTCAAAAAATCCTAACTTTCACAACAATCCAAAGTATTGAATATACACGTTTAAATGTAAAAGGTCTCGCCTAACACCCAGCCTATTAGTAACTGCCGTTATAATTGCGTGTATTTTATATTTGGGGAATTATCACAGCTCCACGTTTTCGTGTACAACGGGCACAGAGGTTAATTTTAATTACATTTATCGTATATATTAAATCATTTGCACGCAGGAGGCCTTCGTGATGGCTTCTCTTCAACTTCCAAGACGGATGGGTAGCTGTTATAAGTTATAGCTGATGTTGATGTAAAATATTTCAATTTTTCTACAAATTAAATAGTTTATTAGCATTAAACGTTGTTTATTAGCTTTTTTGGCTTATAATGGAATATACACGTAACCGTATATAACATTGGATTGGGTTTCGTAAAAAACCTGCCACTGCCAGTCGAATTACACTACTAGCGGTACTGTAGTCAGAACGTCCTCACGCAATTATTTCTTTTAGAACTTCTTAATTCTATAGTGGGAAGAGAAGTAAGTACCCTATATGTTTTAGATAACGTACAATCTCATAGAAAATACGTTAACAAAGATCTATACCTACATTTGCGTTCACTTAGAAATATGATTTATGTGCTTCAAGAAGTTGCACACATCAAAATGTAACATGAATTCCATTTTGATCTTTCCTCGCATTCCCGAGATATATCTTGACAGGATAAGGGTAAGGAACCCTAACACGAATTTTACTTGGCTGCTAGCTCAGTGACGTTCATGCTGTAACTTTACGAGCACGTTCGCGTTAACGACGCCATGAATGCTGTCCCACAGACCAGTCTAGTGCATCTGAGTAAATTAGAATCAAATCTTTACTCTGACGTCGTGTGTGAGCACTACCGATTGCGCACAACCAGAGAGTGACTTTAGGATTTAGAACCTCATCTTTTTAAATCCACGACTACAGGTCCACACAATGTTCATCACGAAACCTATAACACACCCCAGATCTCACCCAGGAGCGGTGGCGGTGCGTAAAGGCTTTTCGCCGCGAAAAGAAACGACCAAAGAGGTTATAACTCTATCAAAGATTACCTTATTCACATCTTAATAATGATTTATGATGCGCATTTAAAAAGAAAGTAAATATTGATTTAGAAAATGAAAGAATAAATCGTCTAAAATGTCGAATAAAATAATCGCTTATAGTCATTCCATTGTTACACCATTAGAAAAAAACTTTTTGGCAACTCGATTAAGTTACAACACAGTAACGCATAATCTCGTGAAATACTTATAGGAAAATAAGAACCTCACAAAAGAAGAAAGATATATCGCCATAAAATAGGAAATACATCGTGTATCTGTTTTATTATTAATATTAGTATCTAAGCGAATCCGTCATATAATATCAATAACAATAACAAAAACATATATGACACGATATATTTGCTAATGACGAAACTAGGAAACTTTACCTGGTGTAATATTACCGCGGTAAATATTTCCTACGTCGCTGCCGCGTTTTATCATAACGGCCCTTGGCGACAGCCAGTACTTAGCACCCGCTGACCCATTTGTACTTAGATAAAACGTTATGTTATATTTGAAACTTGATTAATAGCTTAATTGTGTGGGGCTAATTTAGTGCTGTATTATTTATTTATTATACACGCTCTTTTAGACGAAATGAGACTTATAAACTGACGTTTAAGAATCATTGTTGTGTAATCGAATGATTATTTGATGTAGTGTGTAGAGTATAGATTAAGTAACTAGGTTACTGATATAATATGTAGCGTAATATCTAATTTGCATCAATAGCGTAAAACTCATATATACACCCAGATCATATTATAGATAGTATAGCGGTTATATAAGGCATTGAACCAGGAAGCGAATACTGAGTGCATTCGCTACAGTAACTACTAAAAAACTAAGAAAGCGAGCTTAGCCCCGCTGGGCCTAAGAATCGAAATTAAGCCAGACAAATTTCAGTTAAGATCAATGGTAAAAAAAAGTTAAAGTTAAAGTGACAGAGGGCACCGGGCACACACTCGGGAGGATAGATGTGGGACGCTCCAGAATGTTCTGCAGTGATGCCGCGCTTTGGGAAAATGAGAAATCGAAGGGCTGGTCGATTATCACCAGGTGGGACCTGAGGAATACCGGTCTTGGTGTAACACTTAAGGAGGTCCAGGTTTATCTGTGAATCTACTAAGGATGACGACAATGAGGACGATATTATACTATGGTTTTTAATTTTAGATAGCTGCGTTATATTAACAACAAGAAGAGCGAATAATTGACTGAATCAGCAAGAATGCAGAATCACTTTGTAATTGGAAAACATCTTCCACGTAATAACGTTGAAGATATTCTCTCAAGAATTCGAACCCGAGCTTGTCGCCAACGCTCTACTCAGTTTTAGTAAATTTAAATTCATATTTTCCGTGGCGCTTATCAGAAAACGTTTAAGCCGCACTCGGGCACGTGCACCTTTGATACACAAAATACAGGATACATTCACGAAGCTCAACAGCCAGGAAATAGAGCCAGAGGTGAATATTAAAATAGAGAATACGCATAGAAACATCGCACTAATTTCTTACCTAAGAAAACAGTTTTCAAGGAAACTAATTAGATAGAGTTGGAATGGGAATAAAATTATTTGAATGGGGGAAACGTTTAATAAATATATTTAATGAGCGTCGGTTTCATGGCACTTTTATTGTGGCGTGTAATAAAACGTGTCTGTTAGTTTATAAGCGTCAGCCAATTTGCTTCCACTTTTGTGTTTGTCTCTTGCGTAATATTCGTATAAAATACTGAAATACTTTATTTTATTACTTTGTATTCTATTTCGAGTGTGTACCTGTGTTTTTAAAGTGACATAAAAGAGCACACTCCGTCCCATTGTAAGCAGATAATATAATATTAATGTGGTCTTTTTTATTGAAGTTGTTATTGCTGAGCATTTCAGCTTTGGAGGATCACCTTTCCATATCAGCGGCGTGAATATGTCGACCCGGGCCAAACAAAAGGGGGAGAGTGAAGGAGGAATGACGGCAATACGTCTGTATAACCTCTATGCGAATGTTTATGGGCTTCGGTAGTCAAAAGGGTCCTTTTCTAATTTGCCCTTCTTTACTGGCTATATATATAAATTCATTTCAAATTTCAGGTAGACTCACCATTCCAATAGCAGCCGTACACCTCAACTCTCATGCAGACCGTCCGTCGGTGGGAGCTGTAGGGCAGGAACCGTATCTTCGATGCCCATATCGGTGGATCCAGATGGTTCTTCTTCTCCAAATACGTATTCACATTTCCCGTCATTATCTGCGAAACGAAAACAAATATCAACCATATTTAACTGTATAAATTAAATAGGTTACGCAATTAGAAAAGAGCCAACTCTTGAAATGTCGGACCAAGTTTTATCAAACATAGCATCTGAAGGAAACTGGCTATCACATGAATGAAACCTCATCAAAATCCGTCTATTCGTCTGTAAGCTACAACGCCACTCACAAGAAACAAAACTTAAATTTTTAAGACTTTATTATGGAACCTCTCTTTAAACGTCGTCGGTAAAAATCAATTAATTAGACTTTATTTTGATGTCGCTCAAGTTTAATACGTGAGCATATCAGGAGCTAAGCGAAATTGCCTGGACGTTGGCTCGTTGACGTGAAACCCACACCGCACGCTATGTCACAAAGGATTTCACTTCAGAATTGTAATTAAAATGGTAACGAAGCGGCAAGCGCATCATCGACAGCCCTTTATAACCAACTGCGTTGGAAGGGTAATGTGTTAGACCCCTTGCTTTGTGGGCTTTTGACATGTTTAAAAGGCGATTTCGTTTTCCTCTGTTGACATGAATTAATATGACTGTCTTTTGTGCCTATCCGCACACAGTTGAACACATTCCTTTTTCAAGACACTTGTAATATTTTCACTTTGTTTATATGCAGTTCCTCACAACTCAACAAGCTTTTTAACGTGCTAAGCTGTGGGTTTTTTTGCAAAGTAAAATTGATCATTGATTGATATTCAAAATAATGTATTAAGGTCATAATACTTTGTTTTCACACTAAAGAGCTATTGAACAAAATATTTGGTTTGGTTGGAATATTTTTGGTTAATAGCTTCTATCAATGAACTTCAATTCAGCCGGTAACCAACTTTAATCCAGATGGAGATCGTCTTCTTATCGTGTTTCAGGTCCAACACGGAGTAGGTTAGCTTCAGAACATTAGTTCTACAGGGGTAATCCCTTCAATTCTGCCTTTCCAACTCTATACTATATAGGGATATTAAAATTTATAAATTATCAATATCTTTACCTCCACTCCATCTTCCCCCTGGTACCGCACCCACTTGCCGAGCTTCGGTCTCCAGTACTCGAGGATATACTCCTCAGCGTACTCCACCCCCTGGCTGTTGCCGAACCTGCCCT
>LUGF01042765.1:118427-190441 GCA_001625245.1 Calycopis cecrops
TCGCGTAAACTTAAGATGTCATTATAAGTATTGTTAACATATTTTATATTATGTAACACTGACTGTAAATAAATAAAACTGATTCATAAAGTATATTTGGAGTCTTATTATAAAGTATAAAAATCTAATACTTACATAGTGATCTATAAAACTAAAACTACCTTCGGAATTCCTTTCATTGATAATAATAATAAACTATCTCTCTCATTGATAAAAAAAAAATAAAAAAAATCATAATTTATTTTTAATAATAATTAGCATACATTCTTTAAAAAAATCTATATTGACCGTATATTCATATGTATATTCCTATTTTATTGTTTGCTGTTAGTTCCTCCTGATTTAGTAACAAAATTAAGGGTAATTTTTTATGCTGTTGGTATCCCTTTACACGCACACATTGACGGTTTTAAAACAATCTGTACATAACTGTCACTCACACATTGTGCGAAAAATGAGACGTTTTCTTTGCGATGTTTATTTGACATGCTCCATCTAGACGTGTATATAATCAAAGCATTGAGCCATTAACATAGGGTATAATATTTTACCTATACTTCCGCAGTCCCTAAGGGATATCTGCCCGGATAGTCGGGAAGACCAGCCAGTTTATCCTGACATTTGAGTAAAAGCAGCAACTATATAAATATTTTATCTTATTTCGTTATAGTTTCGCCTTATTTTTTAACACGGACTCTTTGATCATTTACGTTTAACTTGGCTGGGCATGCAGATGCGTGCGACGATGCGGCACGGCGAGCTAGACAATTTTTTTGGATAAAAAACCTAATTATATCCTGCTGTATCCAGACGTCTGGCATCGTTAGACATAACCACATGTCATAACAATCACAAACTGTATATTATATATTTAACTTAAATATCAGCATTAATAATTCCCATCGTAGACGCTCATTAAGAATTGATTCTGCGATACGCAAACCGGAATTGCTGATGACTCATTAAAATATGCATCAAATAGGGATGGCAACAAAAACAAATAAGCAACAATAAAGTTAAGAATAGTTAGTGCATTCACTATGTGTCACGTAGTGATCCCTGGGCCAATCAAGCCGGCGTGTCTCTCATTAAGACTTATTGGCGCGTACTGGAGCGTTTGGGCTATCAACGATGCGGCAAGGAGCGGCTTTCGTAATTGATATCATTCCATATATTCATATTCGATCAAAACCGCAACCGTTATTAAATGAATTTAGGATCTATCCGCCCGATGATAAGGTCCAAAATAACCGTCCACCGTCCATGGAAACTGTGCCTTATCTACGTCATTGTCTCAAGCAGATATTTAATGGCTTTAAATAAGTTCAAAGATTACACTGTTTGTGGCCACAGTTCGTGTTGTACAGCGAAAACACTTTCGTACTGATTGTTTGAAGTCGTTATTTGAATTAAACTGGGTGTGTTGTTAAAATTTTATACGGCTTCACTTCATACATCATTCCATGTCTGGTTTCTGGTGTAGAACACCGAAAACAAAGTGAGCAGTATAAATGTTACTGAAAATTATATTTGTTATCTTAGTCAGCTTGTAATTAAAAAATATCTTCAAGGCATTGGCAGGATACGAAAATTATATTTGTATTATCTTACGTTCTTAATTAATAAATATTTTCAAGTGATGACCAAAGATGGTCTTGAAAACAAGTGACTGCGGCGAAACAAAATTAAAAGAAATAAACCGGTCAAGTGCGATTTAGATTCGCCCACCGACGGGTTTATTACAAACGATGGTTTAAGATTAGTGGGCCAACTTATGGCACTAAAATTTATCTCGCTCGGACCCCAGTTTAAATTTTAGACTGCAGATCAAATCTCGGGGCCAAATGTTAATGTCTCTTTATCTCGGTACACCGTATGGGTTATGATTTGACTAAATTAATTAAATAAATAAAGAATAATCGATGAAAATGAATATTAGTTGAATAGATTCTATGGATTTTCTTGATATTGACAACATAAATACATAATATACAAGCAATGAAATAAAAATTATGTTTTTTAAATAATAGAGAGACAACAACCGACAAGACTAACAGGTCTAAAACGTAACGCTTTCATTTGCTTTCATAATAATCATTGTTCTTAAAGAGTCACTTCAGTGGGAAATACACATATTTTTCCAGAAATGTATCCACCATAACGATCTATAGCCTTCTTACGTCTACCTACCATTAGTAGCCACGGCCAAATAAAAAAAAATATCAGTCAACGCAATTGTCAAACCTCTAATCCTTTATGTAAGAAGTCCTTGTTTAGGACATAGACAGGTGACAATAAAAATGAAAATACAATACAACTCCTGTTTTTAAACGTGTAATACATCATCGCTGGAGTATTCCGGGCGATAACAGGCTGGTCGGATTATGATTGTGTTTGAACAGATGTTAGCGGCGGACCACACCACGTCGACCCAACGTTTAACTTGAACAAGTGCCGCGGAGATCGTTAAATACCACGTGTAGTACGCCCTTTCGAACAAATACTTTTATTTTTCCTTTTTAGGGTTCCGTACCCAAAGGGTAAAAACAGGACCCCTATTACTGAGGCTCGTATGTCCGTCCGTCCGTCCGTCTATCACCAGGCTGTATCTCATGAACTATGATAGTTAGACAGTTGAAATTTTCACAGATGGTGTGTATTTCTGTTGCCGCTATAACAACAAATACAAAAAAATTTAATAATATGGATATTTAAGGTACTCCCCATACAATAAACGTGATTTTTTTGCTCCCATACAAAAGATAAGCTCCCGTTTTCGTAGGTAATGGTACGGAACCCTTCGTGCGCGAGTCCGACTCGCAGTTGGCCGGTTTTTTTAGAATAGGAGTCAAACGAACAGATGCGTCACCTGATGTAAAGTGATCACCAACGCCCACAGACATCCGTAACACCAAGGTCTAACAGATGCGTTGCCGACCTTTGAGGAAAGAATAAGCTCTTTTCTTGAAGATCCCTAGGTCGTATCGGTATGGAAATACCAAGGGGGGCAGCTGATTCCAAATTGAAATGGTCGGGACGAAAACGAAATTGAATTTTTATGGTGTAATGGGACAAAAGAGCAGTTAGCATCCGACGCGATTACTAGTTTTAGGATGGGACGCCCTTTCAAAAGGGCGGGTTTTTTTATGGCGTAAGGGGGCGAAGGAGCATTCGAAGAATTGACGACTACGCGCTGACCATAGGTGGATAATTAAATACAACGATGACCTTTATTAGAAATAGAAATAAGAAATAGAAATAGAAATCTTTTATTAGGAGCATATGAACGAAAGCTTTTATTTTAGCGAACTAGCAGACGGAGCCTCTTTTGATGACTACCCACGTCCAAAGGTAGATAATTAAATACGACACGTATTAGGGTGATTCGCCCTTATGAACTAGCGCTTTCTATAATGTAAGAGGGTGGAGGAGTTTAGTAGGAAGGTGACCTAATAAATAATAATCGAATAAGGAGTAGGTACCTATTAGGTTGTTTTTTATTTTGTATGTTACTTACATACAAAATAAAAAACAAATATAGATACTCCTTATTCGATTAAGTATTAATTG
This sequence comes from Calycopis cecrops, assembly GCA_001625245.1. NCBI lineage: Eukaryota > Metazoa > Arthropoda > Insecta > Lepidoptera > Lycaenidae > Calycopis > Calycopis cecrops. The sequence goes on from LUGF01042765.1 coordinate 121,998, forward strand.
TTGTACAAACATATTGCTCCCTTTCTTTCCTCCGCTGCAATGGGCCACCGGTAACGCGAAGGCACGCGAATCTGGACGGCATAGATATTTCACTTTACGCAGTATCATGTTGGCGAGAGATTCCCCAGTAGTGCTATCCTAACTGTGCTGCAATGTAGCACAGTACCTGCCTGCAAAGCAACAATTCAATATAATTAATACTATTATTATAAAAGGCTAATAAGTGGCATGAGATTGCATTTAAAAATTAAAATTTTACGTGAAAGCATCGTCCGCCATTTTATTTACTGCGTGACGTCATAAATATAGTACACAAAGTGTTTCAACCCGATAGCTTTTATCATGCTTAATTTAATTATTTTATATTATTACTGCGCCGCGGCTTTACAGGTTTTCCATACAAAGTTGAAATCATCATCATCATCAGTCTATTGCAGGCCACTGTTGGACGGCGGCCTCTCCCATAGCACGCCACTGGCCTCGATCTTCGGCTATCCTTTCCCTCTTCCTGCTCACAGCTTTATGTTGTCGCTTTGTCTATCACGGGCGTCCTACATTATGTTTACCTGTACTCCACTCTAAAATCATCCTACTAATATTATAAATGCGAAAGTTTGTATGTTTGTTACTCCTTCATGCAAAAACTGCTGAACCGATTTTCATGAAATTTGGCACACACTGAGGATAACTTGGATTAACACATCCCGAACGGAACGGATCCCAAAAAAATGTTCCTATGGGATGCCATGGGATGATTTTCCACGGGATCGAAATTTACGCGGGTGAAACCGCGGCGCGCAGCTAAAATTGAAATAAAATTTTGAATTACACTTTCCGTTCGGTACTCAGACTCTACTACTATACATTAAATACATAAATAAAATCAAAAAGTCAGAGAACAGTTTCGGAGGTGTGCACCTAAGGCTGCAAACACAAGAATAGACTTAACTCATTATTTTCAGTATTTTTTGTGACATTTTTTTTTTTATGGTATATGGGGGCAAACGAGCAGTTGTAGCCATTTTCATGACTACCGACGCCCATAGACATCTGCATAGAGGCATACAGATGCGCTGCCCCCCTTACTCCTCCCACCTCCATGGGCCACCGGCTACTTACACACCGCACGAAACGCGACAGCACAGCTGTCACTTCACGCCGGTCTCATGTAACATTGCACACGACATTCTATAATAAAATGAAAATAACTTTTTGATTACGCAAAAGTCGGGCCACATACAGCGTGCATATTTGTTTAGAACAATGGCAACTAGCTGTTATTCGGGGAATAGGCGGAAGAGGCCTAGGACTTGAACCTTTACGGTTGTCAATGATAAACAAATAATCAATTTCAAATAAGAAACATTTATTTGAGTATTATTATTCATATTATTTTTGAATATACTTTTATGCTATTCAAAACCTTTTTAAATCATAACAGAGTTGCTAAAGACATCAGTCCTTACTCCTACAATTTCCACGGAAAGATAGAAAGAAAGTTACAGTCCATAAAATACATCAAACATACATTATTTTACTAAAACATATACCAGCATCGCCAACATATATTTACCGTCGCCAGCACACATTCTAGACTGAAAATATCGAGTAGCGTTGTAAGATTATACACATCGCGAATCATGCGAATAATTCAACAGCTGTGCGACACTAACTGATCAGCTGAGATGTGCTGTAAACTCATTACGCTGACTACACGATTGTGATGGTTTTTGAACTCAACTGAAGATGTTATGTTACCTGGACTGTGATATTTTATGAAGTAAAACTTATTTACGCGCGCTAGACTTGGAGAGCAATCTGATGCTTGTGCGACGAGCGCGTTATGGAAAGTGTGATCGTGCGAGGCGAACGGAAGTTGAGAGGAAGATATAAGTTATTGAAGACAGAAAGAAAGAGTTACGTTTCTTAAATTAGTGTACGAGAAAGTAAGAGCAGCGTCCGCACATATTTCTTTCTCTCTCCCTCTCATAGCCAGTTATGATTCGTGTATGAAGTTTTACTTCAGTTGTGTGGTCTAAAGCACACACATTTTTTTTCCGGCAATAGCATACCGCGGGGAAATGTTATTGCAATCACGTTGTGCCTCGACATATAAGTCATTTGTAATACTAAGGGTTACATTAAACGCGGGCTATGAGGAGCTTAACTGGCCAATAAACTAGAAATTACGGCGTCTTAGGTGTCGGTTACAGGCATTTGTGATTATAATATTCAAGTCTCAAAAATGGAATTTATAATCGTATCACGGAAATAGTGGTAGTAAGAAATAGCGGCATGCTGTATTGCAGCTAAATTGGCCGGCATAACTGGAGTTGCGAATCGAAACGGCGAGTCCGCTGTTCTGAGATCGGGCTACATCCAGGAATCCCAGACAGTTGACCATAAATGTTTCACTTTCATCTATATTCTAATGTCGGCTATAAGTACAAATATTACGTCCAAATTAATTTACAAAAAAAAAGGTTTCTCGAGAATAGAGGTTTTTCTAGTACAATTCGCAAATGGTCGGTGCTTTTAAATGTATAAAAACAGAATAGATAAAATTTTAATTAATTTCAGTTCATTATTCTACGTTCTTTCATCGTTGCTATAATTTGTAAGAGTAGGAAATTTCAATTAGCAGCATGTGCATGTTTTTTGTCTCAACATACTTAATACGTCCGGTATAAGAATCATTATTATTACCTCGAGAAGAAGCTCGGTAAAAATTGTGAGGTATTGTAAACTTATCCCTTTTCAGAATCGACTGTTACACAACTAAAGTTAAATTGAAATGTATTTGTAGGTTTTCTATGGCCTTTTCAAGTTTTCTTCAGCGACAATAACAGTTAAGCAAAACACTTCGCTGCATCATTACTGTACATATTTGTAGTAGGTATTAACCGGAAGTATCAAGAGAAGCATAAATAGTTAAGATTTAACAAATTCTGAGAATCAAGCTAGGAGTACCACAAGGGTGACGGAGCCACCGTTTCTCTTTATCATCTATGACAAGACAATATTTATAGGAACACTGAAAAACGCCACAAAGTAGGTATCTTGTAAGTTACCCTGTCTACAAGCATCGTCTTCTACTTGCTTTTCCTTACAAATACAGCTGCTGACTATCTTTTTTTATTACGTATATAAGCTTTTAGATGCTTTAAAAGTTTATGTACATAACAAAAAATTTTACTTTTTAGTATTTTTTAAGTTATTTGCAAGGCTTGCAAATAACTTAAAAATTACTAAAAAGAGGATGCCGTGAGCTCAGATTACGTTATTACCATAACCATAGAAAGTACCAAGGTTTTGTCCGTAAAGAACGCAATTAATAGTTCGCGATATATTTGGAATTATAATAATAATAATATATCGATTCATTTATAATATTTTAAGAAAATTGGAAAGATTATTACAATGTATTTTTCCATATCTAATTTAAACCCACCACTTTTTAACGAATTATTTGTGTATCCCTCCACTGATTTTCTAAACAGCGTGCAGTATCATTTACGTACAACTAGTAATGACCCGCGGTATTACGTGCGTAATATCCATTCTTCCATACACACTTTCAAAATCAAATTGACTGTTTTCTTAGTAATTTACAAAAAAATCTAAGCGGACATGCAGATAAAAGCCAGTAGGCCGTATACTAAATTGACTCTGATGATGTTCTGCAATGGTCCAACTGCGTGTTTCTCAGTCATTCAATGAGACAGACGGGCCAAGTTATTTTGTAAATAGAGAAAATAAACACTGACATAATAACCCATACTTTTAAAATAAACAACAATTCCATTTCCTCTTCTGTTTCCGTTTACACAACCTGCACGAATGCTAACTAAACAAAGAGCGGCATCGCATATCTATGCAGAAAATTAGCGAAATCATAATTGTTGAAATCCTACGTACTGAAATGCAAATAATTGGTCAGGCAACAAAGCGAATGCCCCCAGGACTACAGGAGCACAGGGGTTCGGGAACTGCCATTGTTCGACAATAGAATACAACGGATTGATGTTTAATTAATTATAGTTTTTTGTTCACATGAGATACTAAGAGATGTATTTACTTAAATTTAACATGCAACTAGACGTTTATTTAATTAAACATTTTGGATTCATTTAAGATGTAACCAATTTTTTAATTCATGTACTGATGGCGAGTAAAAAAAGATGACCATAAAGATGATAATAATTATTTGAATGAAAACAAAGATGACAACTGAAATAAGAAGTTAGTAAGAAGTATTGTTATATTGCATGCCAATGTATCTAAATTAAGTCTGTAAGACCGACATCTTTTGATCACTCGATGCCGTCGCAAAATGATATCTATATCGCATTTTATTCGGTTTATAAGTTTCCCGTGGCCTATTGAAGGGACAGAGAGAAGGTCAATTATGTGGATGTCTATGGCTCAGCAGCAGTCAGTAGGTAAAATGATTCATAAAAAAGGAGCCGTTTCGATTATCAAACAAAGAGCTCCAAAGCTTTGGTGTATAAGAACAAAGTCCCGGACATTAGGTAACCAACAGAACAAAACTAAACTAGTCCACTCGTGTTTAATAAGTACACTGACACGCTATAATGAATAATATATCCATGGGCCGGTGGTTTTACATAAAGGGTATAATCGGAGCTGACCACCTACGTTATTGAATCGTGAATACGTAATGAAAATTTCCATTAATCTCAGAGCGGCAAAAGGTTTAATTCCGATTGACAGCCAATGGAATAAAATTGTACGTTTCACATTAATATTTTCATACTGCCGTTTACCCGTTATACTATCGATTGATTGAAATTATTAGTGAATTCAAAGTGTCCTGTACAGGAGCAATTGAATTCTACGAGCTTGTCAAATTGTTTGTCCGGCCGTCGTTTGATGCGCTTTATGCGCGAATTACATTCGATGAAAACGTCGGGTTTGAGCAACAATTTCGTCAAACAGATTTGATAATTTACCGGGCGCATCTGGGTCCGTCATTTCAATTAATCTGAAACCAATATTGAATATGAAACTGAAAATACAGATAGCGTATCTGAATATAGTCATAGGTACGTTAAGTTTAGATTAAATTTGTCTTTAGATATTCAAACGTGTATCATAAATGTGGATCGTATAGATATATCGTACGATGTATTATCACTGGACACCTATGTCTTTCAATAAGCGTCAAAAAGCTACTCGCATCCATCGCGTACCAGACAAGGCCCGAAACTATTATCCTACTAATATTATAAATGCGAAAGTTTGTAAGAATGTTTGTTACTCTTTCACACAAAAACTACTGAACGATTTTTTCATGAAACTTTACAGTAATATAGCTTTCATATCAGAATAACATAATAAGTTAAAATTTTTATTCATTTTTGAAGTCCGAAATCCACGCGGGCGAAGCCGCGGGCGGAAGCTAGTATCTATATATCCTCGTTCTACTATTACTATTTCTACTCGTACCATGTGTGAGACATTTTATTTCATCACATAATCTTTCAAAATTAAAGATTCAAATCAAATTGACTTTTTATTGAAGTTCTGACGACCCAAAGATCATTGACACTTCTTTTATAGGTTAAATTGATTTTTAAACGCGTAGTCTCTCTTTAGCTAAGGAGAATATTATCATGAAATAACAATTTCACTGTCTGTTTGCTTTAGCTATGTAAATCTAATTTAAGTTGTGTGCGGAGACAACCAAAATTGTGATCCGAAATACGCTTTTGATGTATTAAACGGTTCGCTGGAAGCATTTCTGCTGTGAACGTGCAGCTTATAACTATTGAATGGCCACCACTGACTACTGTTGAATCTAAAGCTTGTAGCTTTAGATAGAGTTAGATAGAAAGCTTTTAGCTTCAGATTCAACCTAAACATTTAATCCACAGTAATACTCGCAATATATAGGTATTGCGGCGGCCCGCATTGGTTATTATACAAAAGAGAAGGGTCAGACCGTACGTTTGTCTACGTATTTAATATAAATATAATTAGTGTCTTTAATATTAATTATAGAATTAAATAAATAGCGCCGGTGAAGTAAGAAGTAGAAACTACTTTCGAAGTTTTATGTTTTTGTTAGTATTCGTGAAACTAGAGCTTGGGATTTGTAAGACTCATTTTGCTCTTGATTGCCTAGCCGAGAAAGTTGTTGTTACATACTGGTTTCGGGGACGAAATGGGACGTATTTAAAGTTATACCCGTGCGAGCTTCACAAGTTTTGCATATGGTCTGTAATTTATATTAAACTTATACTAGTTGCGCCCCGCGGTTTCAGCCGCGTAACTTTCGATCCCGTGGGAATATCGGGATGAAAAATAGATGTTGGCCGATTCTCTGACCTACTCAATATGCTCACAAAATTTCATGAGAATCGGTCAAGCCGTTCCGGAGGAGTATGGCAACGAAAACTGTGACACGAGAATTTTATATATTAGACTAGCTGCGCCCCGCGGTTTCACCCGCGTAACTTTCGATCCCGTGGGAATATCGGGATGAAAAATAGATGTTGGCCGATTCTCAGACCTACTCAATATGCTTACAAAATTTCATGAGAATCGGTCAAGCCGTTTCGGATGAGTATGGCAACGAAAACTGTGACACGAGAATGTTATATATTAGATTATTCTAGTTAGGATTGGTTACAGCGCCTTCTTTTACCACAAATGATTTTACGTCACTAACACTCTATGGTTCAGTACTTTAGAATAGAAAAACATGCATGCACGCATGCATATCTCTTGCTAATGGCTAAGCTCTACATTCTACACGCATACAACTAGCGCGGAATCTGCAACAAGCCATCTTCAATACGTCATGTTAATTATCTAATTGTGAGGATGGATTGGGGATGACATGTCGTGTTAATCTGCGGATAGAGGACAATATACAATGGCCTGTTACATTGTACGTCTTCGCTCGCATGACATTACAATGAAATTTGAGAGGATTTTACTCGTAATTGCCATGAGAAGACAAGTTAATCAGGGAGGAGAATTGTTGGTTGTAGCAAACTGTTGTGATTTGTGGTTTACTTTATGGTAGCAGTTTCTATAGTTCACGATATTTTCTTACTCCCACAGTAGAACTTCTAAAACAATTTGGATTTTTTATAATATGTAGTATGATAGGATCACTTTACTGTTCGTCTCTTTATATGTCTGCCAAGACCATAATCTCGAGAACGCGTGAAAGACTCAAGTTGAAATACATGTCCAAATTAGACATATATTTTGGCATTTTTTGCTAAGGTCTGCATCTTGAAGTACAGTAAAAATTATACTTCGCCGACGCCATAGAAAGCCACAGAAATTTGTGCATAGGTATATTTTTATTTGTCTCATTACATAAATCACAAGTGGAGATCAAACTCACAACAAATAACTCATATCTTGTCAAATTAACCTACAAATATTATCTGGAGTTACTAAAGTTATCGCATCTCTAATTTATCATGATAATGAGCGGTCGCTTTGTACCGAGCCGCATCAATATAGATCAACATATTGTAGTAAGGGTCCGTGCACGAGGCACTAAAGCGCAATCTAGTGTTCAATTTAGACATTAAACGGATAAAAATTGAAGAATGGTAATGACAGAAATTCGTATTACTTAGGACATGTTAGAAAACCCTTACGGCGATTATTTTTTTTTCTCGGACCTTTAATGTATTGTGAAAGCGAAAATAATCCCAAGGTACTTTCACGGCAGACAGCTTATATAATAAAGAGTACATTAGGCTTATTTATTTACGCTCAACATTACGTTGCGCGTCACTCAATTTCACTCCTCATATTTTTTGCATGCTGGCCTTCCGTGTTACATACGTATAAAAAATAAAAAAGATAAATGTAGATAATAGATAGCGATATTCCTTTACAAACTTACTATCGTGTTATGTTGAAATTTGGTATACATTTTACAAATACACGCTACAGTCACGTATCAAGTGTACAGGATTACGCTATTATGAAGCCTTAAAAGCTGCGCCGACTTTAGAAACTTAGCACTCTTCTTACACGTTTTCCGTCTGACTTCAAAAAGGAGGGGATCATAAATTTGACTCCTCATACTTTAAATTCTATTCCGTAAACTTTCCGGTACAGTACCTATTTCGCTTGCACGATACCGGCCTAAAGTGACAGCTGTGCTGATGCGTTTCGTGCGGTGGTCCATGGAGATGGGAGGAGGAAGGAGGGCAACGCATCTGTATAAACTCTACGCGGATGTCTATGGGCGTCGGTAGTCATGAAAATGTTTCCGACTGCTCGTTTGTCCTCTTGTACTATAAAAACTAGCACAAATAATTTTATGTTTTCACCTTCAGAAAGAACTTTCACACCAACGATGACCCATTTAGCCCCATAAAAAAGACAATTTAAAAAAATCCTTTTCTAATGGAGGTGTAAGGTGACCTAGGCCCTAACAGCGATCTATACATCAAATATTGATCAGTGAGATAATATAGATAAGTACTAGGGTGGCAGAGAGATACAAGCACCATTCAATACGGTCGATATTCGACCACCAATATTGGCCTTTGAAAGAATATGAATAAAAAATAAATGACGAAAACACATTATGGGTGTCGCGTGATCGTTCAAGCGATCGATCTCCAACTTAACCATGCGATCCTGTTTTGTTTCACATTCATCTTTAACAGGACTAGTGTTTTTTAATTCAAACGAAGAAACCATTTCAAACGGTGTCGTGACCGCTCAATTCAAATGCCAATTGTCTATTAAATTATTCACCATTGACAGACAATCGAATACTTTTTAAAAAACGACTGACCTCCTTGTGTAGCGGAGAACGTGATGAGGTCGCACGCAATGGTTGTAGGTTCGATTCGATAGGGTTATGTTTTTTGTAGTAGGAGACAAACGAGAAATCGGAGTCTTTGATGACTACCTACGAATATAGATATCTGCATAACTTTTACGCAGGTGCGCTGCCCATCCTTCTGTCTTCGTATCGACCATAAGAAACTCAAAAATCGCATGAAAATGAACAGCACTGCTGTCACTTCAAGGTGGTAATCATGTTAATGATACGGAGGATGTAAATGGTTTGTTATGAGTTGGCAGAGCAAATTAATAGCAGTTTGAACCGATTCAAGTGCTTAACAGAATATAGAATATTAAACAGCGTAGAAATAAGAAGCTACGTGTGATTATTCTCTAAATCTTTATCACTTTAGCACAATATTTAAGCTTATCCATATAACCATAGTACAATAAGATTTTTTATCAATAATAATAATAATACTATCTTTATTTGTTGAAATACACTAACCTAACATTATACATACTATTTTGAACTTTTGAATAGGCTAAACAAATTATAATCTGTACTTAGAAAACATCCACCAAGTAAATCTAAGATACACCCAATTCCTTCGATACAATAAAGGCAGTGTAGGGTTACAACAAAATTAGTAGCTTGCTATTGATTTAACGTCCTTTGTTAAATTATCTAAAAGATTTTGATAACTTTCAACTTATCCGATTTCAAAAGCATCAAAATAAAACATTTCTACTTTTTAATTATTCAATCGCTCTACATAACACGGGTATTCAGCGTGTTGTAATATTTCACCGGTACTAAAAACGCTTTTTTAAATCATCCACTCGCACTTATGTACATTGCTGTATCGCTTTAAGCGTGGAGTGTAATCAGGCCAACGCGACCAGGAAGGCGCAGGTCTGGCTGCGTTGTACCGTTTCGTGTGGTACGCGACGGTTCCGGGTGGCATTCATTGGTATGCAGTGGACAGAGCCGGTGATACCTTACACACGAAACGCGCCAATATTTCTCGAGAACACGATGACGAATGTCAGAACTGTGCGTGATGTCGCGCGTCAACTGGTCTGTGAAAGGACATTGTGAAAGGATATTTGGACAACCCGAAAAATACTTTAGTTTCGATAATATTTTCTGTAGTTATTAAGGGGGACTTAAGGCGTGATAGGTTTCAACATTGTCTTTTTAAATTGCTATTGTTACTATGTGACTGGCAGACCTGGACTTGGATCCGGTAAAACTCCCAGGTCGGACTAATAAGTGTTGTTGGGATTTTTAAACTTTCTGGCATTTTTTTTTGTCGCAGGGAAAATGCATTTATTCTCCGTTCCACCGGCCCTCGGTGAGCCGGGAGGGTGTGTCGGACTCGGCACAAGGGTACCCCTACCGACTAAAAAGCACTGCGAGAGCCTTCGGTCGCCATGGTGGAGGGTCCCGGCTCTGGTAGCAACAGGACACTCCGGCGACATGATCTGAGCAGTTGGCTAGTCTCTATGTGGCTTTCGCTTCTGAAATTCGACTAGGAGAATATTATTATTACCATCTGACTATACACGCCACACATCTATCACTCTGTAGGCGTTTTCTACTCAGTATTCTTTCTATATTTAATTTGTGCGGTCTATGATTTACATTTTAGTGCCCACTAGAAACAAAAAGAATTTGCCATTGAACAAATATATTTTACCCGTAAACATTTATATTTTGGAGGATCTTGTCTCAAACCTAACAATGGCCTTATTATATACTCAGGAAGTATCCCAAAATACATCTTAGAAGTATTTAACAATGTTGACATTATGTTTTCTTAAGTTATTAAAAGCAATAAGTTAAACCTGTTCAATTTAATAGCTAATGTACTTTACCTAAAAATAACAATATACCTATAGTACGCATTAAACATATTACATTTGATATATAATGTATTTCACATACAAATAAAGATATACATATAGTACGAAAAGGGCATCGTTTGCGTGCAAATAAAAAGTCAAAGGGACGCATGTGATGCATGCAAATATGAAACATTACCTCCCATTCTGCGGCCCCACGTTCCCGTCGTTGAAGGAGGAGCTGGCGGTGAGGTCGCGGTCGGGGATCATGCCGCTCTCCATGCCGAGGGGGGCAATGCATTGCGCTGCAAAACAAACGGTCGCTTGTTCACTACACACCAAGTTCACTTACCTCTACTCGCTATACGTAATGTATTGATACATATAGCAATATTAAGATTGTACAAATTGATAAATTTGTAAATATGATTTAAACGCACACACATACTGACACACACGCACACCAACTCATTCAAACGCAACACATTATAAATACTCAGTATTTATAATGCCAAATTCACTTACCTCTATTCGCTATACATTATCTATCGAAACATAGCTTTAAGAGCGCAAAAATTATGGATTTATAATAATAAACAATAAACATACACGTATAGCACACACTCAGACACACGTACTGACACACTCGCACATGCTAACTACATAAAACATGCGTGGGAATACCACGCAACATACTATGGCCACTCAGCATCCCATAATGTTGTATATTGTGTGATTTTAAGTTGTAGGTAATCCTATATTTGGTTCATTGTACCTATGAATTATGTAAACTTAAGATAAATATAAAGATATTGGATTATATCAATAAAGGAATAAAGAAAATAACATAATTAAAATTTTATATTAATAAAGTTTACATAATAATAAGTACTCATTGTAATCTTTGTTTTCCAATTGCTGTGTACAAATCATACATTAAATAATATAACAGGGTGCTTACAAATGATAAGTATGTTAATTATTTCGTATCTTGACAGTTGGTTGGGTTATAATCATGTCTCTTGTAATTGGTAGTATCTACAGCTTTTCGTTTCAAGCCTAACTATTTTAAAAAAATATGTGACGAAAATGTAATTAATATTTTAAGCCTGGAGTGCACGCACCTCCGAATCTGTGCTTTTAACTCAAACCAGCTACTGCTTTGAAATCGCTATAACGTAATGTTAACTTAGTAACTGTCTTCCTCAGTACCGATCTTTACTAATAGTCCCGTTGCTAGAGGCAAAAAAGGCTTAAAATTTACTGTAATTAGATCCAGTAAGTTATGCGCAAAAATGGGTTGAGTCTGTTCACACACAATGAGAGAAAATTTAGTGTGTCACTTTTGGAGTTGCATAAGATTGTTTAAACAATGGTTTTATAGGTGAAAAATGTTTTTTTTAGATAACTAAAAGACAACAAACAATATCGATTTGAAATTTTTACCCTTTTATTTAATAAATTAATTTTTTATTAGCGTTTATTGTCAAAAACTCAAAAGGGTGTAAATATTTTTCGACAAAAAAATTATGGTAGGCGCAAGTTGTTGAAAGAAATATTTCTGCAGTTACAAGCGTACAGGAACATTATAGACAAAATTAGAAATATTTAAAAATTTGCGTGTTTTTGACGGTTTTTTGCAATTATTTAATTCCTCTAGCAACTGGGCTATAAATAGTAGTCATATTTAGAAAGTAGTACTTGCTCGAACAAATAAAACTGGTGGGTCGTTCAGAGATCGAATTTCGATAACAATTATAAATTAAAAATGATACAAGATTTGTATTACAGTTGGGTTGTGTAAAACATCTTTGTATGTAAATGTCATAAGTCATTATGTCACAGTGTAAATATATATACATACCTACTTATACTTTTATTATGTGTTTGACATTATCACTACGAAAAGTAATCAATTGGAATATTGTTGATAACAAAAGTTATAGATTTCTCTTCTTTGATTTTCAGTACATACGGCTGGAGCATCTACAATGATACCATAGCGATTTTTTTATGTGCAAAATCGTCGCATGATCACGAGAACCACTGTTACTGTGTCAACATTCTAGATTAGCGTAAAAATAATAATTATGTAGTCCCAAAAGACGTAATACACCAGTGAAACTCACACAGTCACTGGAAATTGTGCGTTCTGCAGTATAAACGATTCTTTTACAACGTAACAGAAACCGTTGACGTGCAGCACAAGGCTTAAGCGCACTGCATACAGTAATTATATGAAATGTTTGAGCCGACACGTCACTGGAGTTGAATTAAAAACTGTGCAAAGGTGAGTCAGCGACAAATGATTCCAGATTTAAAATGCCTCCGGTAAAAAGCCCTAAATTAATCAGATACATACGTATTTTGGTTCTTACAATTAATGTTAGTCAAAATGCTTATAAGTAGAGCATATTACGCGTGGTATGTTGGGATAACTATTTCGTTTCTTTTAATCACAATTAATTTCACTCGAAACAAAAAAAAAAGGTTCATCAGGGCTCAATAATCCATTGTACCAACCCTGATGTGTCTAAAGTATTTTTTTGTTTCGAGGGAAATTCTCACACAACAACTTTATTAATTAAAGTAGTTATTATTTATAAAATATACTATTTTGGTATGTTTCAATAGACTGTAGCGTGTTAGTTTTAGTTTTAATTGGGTGGCAGTGAGTGTAACAAAATTTATAACTGAACGTATATTTTTTACGCAGCCTACAGTGTTACTAGTTGTTAAACAATTTCAACTAAACTTTCCTTCACATAATACTTATAATCCAGAGTTGTCTTTTTTATACTGGTAGCAAAACTTGCACTGTTTTTAAATCCTTCCACTCTATGGTTGGAAAAGTTTGAACACGCGTCGAGTTGCCGTGACAATACAACATTATGATAATTTCAACTCGGTAACGAGTCTGGTGATGAAGGCGGCTGTAGTTTTCGACAGCAGACTATTTATGTAACTAAACCTTTATCTATAACGTACTATTTAGCAGACTGTTTATGTAACTAAACCTTTATCTATAACGTACTACTTATCGTTTGCCCTTACAATCTGTCTTTTGGCACAAAATATTACCAATTTTAAGTCGTACTCTTAGCCAAAGGCAATAAAAACCTGCAGTTGTCGTAGTCAACTACAGCTGTGTTACACAACAGTTGTAATACGACAAAATCCAAAAGGATGAGCCACTGGCTCGAATAAGCAAGAAAACCAATCTAATTGCGTAGTTAAAGTTTATTATTCGTCACGCTCACTAGGTTTTTGATGGAAGAAACCACAGGACACAACATGTTCACGAGTATAATCAGTCTTTTGGCACAAAATATTGCCAATTTTAAGTCGTACTCTTAGCCAAAGTCGATAAAAACCTGCAGTTGTCGTAGGCAACTACAGCTGTGTTACACAACAGTTGTAATACGACAAAATCCAAAAGGATGAGCCACTGGCTCGAATAAGCAAGAAAACCAATCTAATTGCGTAGTTAAAGTTTATTATTCGTCACGCTCACTAGGTCTTTGATAGAAGGAACCACCGGACACAACATGTTCACGAGTAAAAAACACGTGTTCATCAAGTATAATTTCCTCATACTAGTGATTCAAATGATTCCCATCTTTAAGAATTAAGTTTCAAACTTTTACAATTCCCGTCGAACTAAAAACCGGCAATTAGATAAATATTTGATGTATTTCATATACACCGTTGCCGGTCATTACGACCAGCTATTCCATCACCAACCAATTATAGTGTAACTTATTGTCAACGGTTTTTATCGTAAAATATTGTCATTTCAGAATAATTTACTACCCTGTACACAAACGTTTATAAAAGATAAGCTACAAGTAATAGTTATCATTGTTTCTATTCCAATGCTTTTGTTCCTCGATAATAATATACATTTAGGTTATCGCTAAGCTAAATCTGGGTAGTCTGTGAGCTGAATTGAAAGCCTCGGATTAATTTTTAATATTCATTTTGTATATAGACTGGGAACCGGCAATATCACTAATATTAAGCGAAATCACTTTTACTTCTAATCATTTACCGTATCAACATGTCATATTATTTGCTACACATTTTCTAATCTAATAAATATTATAAAGAGAAAAGATTTGTTTGTGTGTATTTGTATGTAACGAATAAGCTCCGAAAGTACTGGACCGATTTCAAAAATCCTTTATATATCCCCACCATAGAATGCTACATTATCGTTCATCGTCATGACGTTTTTTTCTTCCTGAAAATCTGTCAAAAGTAAGACATATTGCCGGTTCAAAGTCGATATCACTAAATGATCCAATATATGTTACAAATAAGTTGAATACTCCTCTGGCTTTTATCAATAACCTGTGAATCGATGCTCTGTCATTGTTTCCATTTTCATCGCTATCAATCTTTTGTGCTTACCAATTCTGTTACAATATTAAAGAAGTCTTTTTTCTTTACATTTTCGGACATTCGCCTGTCATGTTTTACTTTATTAAACTTTTTCTCATTATACCTAAGTTACTTAGACAAAATGTACCCTAACTTCTTTCTATTTACTATTTTTTCGTTTCAAACCAAAAGGATAGAAAATTTACTTCTATTCCATATTGAACCTTTTTAGTTTAGGTACTACATAAACACTAATAATTTAAAACAGTGTATATTAATATGAATTCTCTACGAACTGTTCATTTTTGCTCGGCTACTAAGGCACGGGATGTTAATCAGCCTACAAACTTTAAACCAAAAGAAATTCATATCTGACTGGCAGTTTCAAAGATAACGCTTGAAAAACGATGAATAGGAACGAGCTTTGTCTAGGCCAACCAGTCTACGTTCTTAGACGTATAAAAATCATGATCATCGTAGATATTATTTTATATTATTTATGTATAAAAATCTAGACGATTTTTAACAACTGCCACTTTTTTATGTAGGTGTATTTAATAGTAGCTCCTACTATTACTCGGACTCATTTTCTTATACCTACACCAACACAAAATATCGCTATTGCCAGTCATATTGAGTGCTCGTATAAAAGAAACAATAGCACCGTCTAATCATTGGATCTGAAGTCACGTTGTGGCACCCACTTCCTGCGCGTATCTAAACGTATGCATGATAATTCCAATCACCTGGCAACACCTGTATTCCACACACGTTTAGACGAATATTCGTGAAACCGTGGCAATTCGTGGGGAGCCGGTTTCGTAAAAAGAAATAATTGAGATGCAAACCGACGCCGCCAGTTATATTTTTAACATGGCGATAAGATCCAGAGATTCGCGACGAAAGGAAGTTTGCCTTGAAAAAAATAAATGAAGGAATTAAAAGGAACTCTCCGTCTTTTGCTTCCATTTTAATATTTGCGAGAAAAAAAAAGGAACTTAATAGGCTCGGCGTTATCACAAAGGTTTCGTAATTATTGCGTTAGCTTTTGTGGTATTTAATATTCATCCGAAATTAAATAAACACCGACTTGCAATGGCGATGGGCGTACGCTGATTTAAAAGGAGGGGAACGGTACAATCAGGTTTATTAAAAGAAGAGTAATAATTATTTTTTAACATTGATCGAATTGCAAAATAAATGTACTATAGTCTTAATACATTTTAGAAACATGACACAGATTGTTGCACTCTACATTATGTACATAAACTAAGCAAATCGGCTAAATAGAAACGCAGTTACATTCTGAAAAGTTTCTTAGCCATTACATTTCTTTAAAAAATCATATCTCAGCTTTTACTAGCCGTAAAATTTGTCGTTGTATTTATAAATTACTGATAAAATGAATAGAAAATTTAAAACTTCACTATTAAAAGTTATCATTATTATTCTTTCCACAAAGGTCGGCAACGCATCTGTTAGACCTCTGGTGTTACGGATGTCTGTGGGCGTTGGTGATCACTTTACATCAGGTGACCCAACTGCTCATTTGTCTCCTATGCTATAAAAAAAAAGTGTCCATAGAAGCCAAAGAGACGGGTAGCGGAAGAGCGAGGGATCCGTGTCGTGCACTGTGTAATCTCCAAATGCAACAGTTGATATAAACAGGCCGATGTTGATGACCATGATGTTAATCTTCGAGAATTGCCAGCTTGTTTACAATGTTGGTTACACGTGGTTACTTGTCGCCCCACGGGCCTCGCAGCTATAAAGTACTTATTACATTCCTATTATGATTGCGACACGTATTATAATAAACAATTCATGATAAGAACGAGCTCATAGTTAAACATCGTTACGTATTGCAATGAATCAAATATACTTTAATATATAATGCAGATGATTAATATAGATGCAAATATTTAATATTACATTGTTGTAAATTTTTATGTATCACTAGCTGCGCTCCGCGGTTTCGGTCGCGTATGTTTCGAACCCGTTGAAATATCGATATGAAAAATAGTCGTTGGCCGATTCTCAGACCTACCTGATATGCACACAAAATTTCATGAGAATCGGTCTAGCTGTTTAGGTGGAGCATACTAACTAACATTGTGACACGAGAATTTTATATATAGAAAGATAAAGAAGATTTTATAACATACAAATACAGACACATACTTAAGTATGTGTATGTTGTCCAACCAAATGAACTTGTATAGATGGCCTACAGGATCAAACGATTATTTTTACTGTCTGTTACCTATGTAGAGTCAGCAAAAGTGGCAGGACAGATCTATTGCCAAAACATCTATTCAGAATAACGTGCACAATTCGTACAACAAAGTTTCTGCCAAAACAGCATGACCACAGTTGAAATTAAACGCCTGATTCGACGATTTAGTTTATTTTCGTAAGGCAGGCCCACATCGAATTGGGCCTCCACTACAGAGGGAGGTAATACTCCCTCACACGATACCGCGTGATACGTTCCGTGCGATGTGTGAGTTTCCGGTGGTCCATGGGAGGCGGGAAGGAGGAGAAAAGAGAGCAAAATGTGCACAGTCTCTATGCGTATTTTTATGGGCGTCGATATTTATAAAAATGCTATGATTGCTTTAGCCTACGCTATAAAACATTACGGAAAAAACTCTCCGGTCCGGTCTCCGGTGGACCGCCGACTTGGAGCCGCTGGATGCTGGAGCTCGTGATCGTGACCTCTGGCGCTCTACGAAGGAGGCCTACGTCCAGCAGTGGACGTACTGCTGATGATGATGATGAAAAAGTTATTATAAAGTAAGATGTGTTTCATATTGCATACAGTATAAATACAGGGCTGTCGTGTACCTCCCGTTGGCACGGAACCCTCGGTGAGCGAGTCCGACTCTCACTTGACTATTTTTTTACTGGAACGCGGTGGTAATGAAATGTAACGCAGAACCGAATTACCCCTGACGCAGAACAGCCAGGGACGTAATGGATGGGGTTTTCCCCCCGCGAATGGGCCCTTGCAGTTTTAATTTGTAAATGCCTCATTAGTATAAAGGCTAGTCACTTGTACTCCATCGCTATTGTCCGACGGAAGTTGGAAAATTAAAATTTGTGAATATGTAACTTGAATATGTAACTTGAAAAACCTATATTTGCGGTAACTTGACAAACTAATTTTTAGAAGCGGCAGACAGAAATAAATGTAGTATTTTCATGACGCTTCTAAAAAATGGTATGGTTTGTTTGTTTGTTACTCTACTCCTTCACGCAAAAACTGATGAACCGATTTTTATGAAATTTGGCACACACAGAGAGTAACTGGGATTAACACATAGAATAGAAATGTTCCTACGGGATGCAATGGGATGATTTTCCACGGGATCGAAATTTACGCGGATGAAACCGAAATTTTGAAAAAAAATAATTGTTAAATATTTTGGTAGTTAAATTGACTAACAATTTTAACTTACATCGGTTCATAACATACAGCCTGCTAATAGACAGACGGACAGCAGAGTCTTAGTAACAGGGTCCTGTTTCTACCTTTTAGGCACTGAACCCTAAAAATATTCAGCAGTCTACATTTTTGCATGGTTTTGTTTAGATCATTCATGTTTAAGTAAGAAACCGGGATGCTACTGAGACCATCTGGAATCTACCTCTCGATAACACAATACGTAGCAAAGAGTAAGCTGTGCTGTCGCGTTTTGTGCAGTTTGTTTTTCCCGTGGCCCGTTGGAAGAAAGGAAAGGTTTACCCTCCTCGCATCAGCATTACAATTAAGTTAATGAGTATTTAGGACAGAAAAGTAACAGCAAACCAAAACGGTACATAGACGTAAATACCTCAATGTACATTGGCTGGGGTGGTACCTCTCGCTTACACGACACCGGCGTAAAGTGACAGCTGTGCTGTCGCGTTTCGTGTGGTGTGTAAGCAGCCAGTGACTCAAGGAGGGGAGAAGAGGAAGGAGGGCAACACGTCTGTATAACATTATGCGGATGTCTATGGGCGTCGCTAGTCATGAAAATGGCTCGGACTGCTCGTATGTGATGTGAAATGTACAAGCGTTGGCCCACCATTTATAATGAGAACTAATGGACACGAGATGACATTTGGAAACTGCAAATTTTGCAACAAAATGGCGAACGGCGGAAACTTCGAGAATGTTCGTGAAAAACACGAGTGTGGAAGATATATTGTTCTAGAACACGTGAGAAGTTTCTTAACTAACGTTACTGACAGGTAAGCACCATGTAAAGGTAAAACACAGCTATGAAAATCAGCTACTAAGCTGAAGAGTTTGGATTAATAACGCATTTCACAGCATCTATTGTTTTGATTTCCAAAAAAATTACACTGATAAATAGCCCATTTATCGAGGAAGGATATAGACTATATACTGTCACGCTACGACTGATAGGAGAAAGTAAAACCGCGGGTCGCTGATGTGGTTATAAAATTACCATGGTTTTTGGGATACAAAAAAATATAAATCATTAGTGTTATTAAAGATTTTTGTATTTCTATTGTATTTATTACCGCTGGGAGAGAACCCAGCGGAAATAAATACAATAAAATAATAATCTTTAATAACACTAATTATTTTTATGTTCTCGAGTGATTGTTTCGCACCGGAAAAGACGGAGTGTTGGACGGACTCTAACCCACTGGCAAATTGGTTAAGGTGGCGGGGAGTCTCTAGATGCAAGTGGCTCGTGACGCTCTATTGGGGAAGCCCATGTCCAGCAGTGGGCTTCCTCCAGCTGAAGATGATGATGAAAGATTGTAATCTATATCTGTGCTAAAATTCATCCAAATCCGTTCACTAGATGTTGCGTTAAAGAATAACATACAAACTATAGTATTTATAATACTAGGATATAATTCACTCGATTATAAACCTTTTGTGTTGTTATTACGTTTCAATTTTACGTAACACACAATATCGAGAAAAATGGGTCATACAATTTAAAATTTTAAAATTTACAGTCTCTTAGCGCCAATTACTTTGTTGTACATAGCAAATTAGTTTGTTATTTTCTAATGTTCATTAAACTTTTCGCATTATTTTCATACCTCAGTAGGTACCTGTATGAATAGTGATTTACCAGATGATGTATTTCTGTTGCCGCCATAATAATAAATAATAAAATGGTATATTATAATTTCGTCAGTGCAAGAAAGCTGTTTGTAGTTCATTTCAAGCAAAATGAGGACCGGCGCCAGCAATTTTTTTAAATTATCATCATCGGCCTATTACAGTCCACTGTTGGACATAGACCTTCCATAGCACGCCACTGTCCTCGATCTACGGCTATCCTTTCCCATATTGTTATGCTAGCGATAATTTCCTTTGTTACAGAATTCTCGACTCGCGACTCGGACTCGCCTTTTAATGGTTTTTATACTGTTTTTTACTCTTGAAAAAGCCGCGCAAAGCCAGGGTGTGCCGCTAGTATGTCGTAGATCCACCTCGAAGTGCGGAAATATTCATGAAATTCATTTTCACTTGTAAAAAGCAGTACCAGATCACAATATTGTCTGACTTCGCAATATCGCACATAGTTTACTACATTCAATAGTGTTTCGCGCTAGCTTTCGCCGGCAACTTCGCATGCAAGGAATGTTCAACTAAATTTGTTCTGAACTAAGCGACGTATAAAGAAATATACGTTTGTGTTGAAGTTAGATTTGTAACTTAAATAAGTTTGTAAGCATATAAAGATAAAAAATAGGTATGTTATTAAGTTATACACATTACAACGGCGAAAAGCATTTCCGATATAATTAAATACTAAAATTGTTTATCTAACATGTCCAGTGTCAGGGATGACTAAGTATTGTTTTAGATGTAGACAATAACATTACCTTATTATAAATTATATTAATATCTACAATATTTACACTTTACTATAAATAATTTAGATAATATCACTATCGTATAGATTGAAATATTTAGTAAGAGGTAGTGTCAGGCTCCTTGTAAACGAATTAGGCGGGCACGATCGGGGAGGTACCTCTCGCTTACACGATACCCGCTTAAAGTGACCGCTGGGCTGTCGCGTTTTGTACGGTGTGAAAGAAGATCGTAGTCCATAGAGGAGAAGACGAAGCAATGCAATGCATCATGTAACCTCTATGCGGAAGTCTGTAGCGTTGATAGTCATGAAAATGGACACGACTGTTTGTTTGTCCCCTTATACAACAAAAAAATAAGTTAAAACTCAATCTAGTTTCTAGGGACGGATGAAGGTAGACCATGATTAACAAAAGAAACAAACACAAGCAATCGTGCCACGTTCGCATGCCCACGATCACTCGACGCCGTATTATTTATAAACGGAACTCATACGAGAAATATTGTGTGTCAAATTAATTGGTGGCCAGTGTTAATGTGTAATTATCGCGTCCTCGTTGCTAAGCGACGGACAAGATCAGTGAACCACAATAAATGTCTCCCAGCCTTCTCCTATACAGGATGTCAAGAAAAACACCTATTTGATTGAGATACTACTAATAATGTCCCCTAATGGACAAGCTGTATTAAGAATGAATGTCTGTCTGTATGTCCTTTATATAATCGTAAAATTTGCATTTCATCATGTGATTATCATGAGCAAACTTGTCACGAAGGTTTTTAATTTTTATAAGTCAACTCTTAGGTATGGGGATGGAAGTTTTTAAATATGTGACTCGGGTGACACCGAGGGGCACACTTAGTTTTTTACCTGAAGGTACTACTCGATCACATTATGTGTGGAGCTGGCTGGAATGTGCGCCCCGCCCCCGTTCCCCGTGCACGGCCCCGCGCTCACCCTGTTGCGTCAGTACGCGCACCGTAGTTGAGCGCCGATGCGACATGACGTCATCAACGCTAGGTCCAGAGATAATGTAACCGGGTAGTATACAATTTTTTAGGAATATAAAACATAGTCACATAAAGCATAGTTGTTAGGGATAATATGTAATATAAATTCATAAAGCCGTTCAGTAGTTTTTGCGCGAAAGAATAACAAACATACATTCATGTACATTTACAATACTAAAATTGTTAATTGTAGTTAGCTATCTTACGCTCGCGATTTTGTAAATCGAAATGTTAAAATAAATTTAAGATAAGTAATGTTTTTTTATTTAGATTGCGTATAAAAACTTTATTTAGCTACTTTTAGCGAAAGTAATTTTTTTTGTGATATGTACACAAACACACATTAAAACAAAAAATAAAACTGCTCTAATGCCTTACAAAGAACGTCAAAATTACCAAAAATATCCTTAACGAAAGGGCCCCTTATACCTATATAATGTGAACGTAATTACATTATTTCTACATAGCAAAGAAACCAAAACAGTGCTCTTTAAAGCACTGTCAAACCTTTTACACAGCGAATCCGAATTCCAACAGACGAGCTTAAATAAATGGAGGGTTACAGTAACAATGATATCAGGATACTGACGGGATGCTGCGGTTTTGTGATGCCTCGGTGTTGGCAATGCGAGACTTAGGCAATAATGAGGAGAAATATATTCTAGTTTGTTTGAACGCCAACGGTATTCTAATAATGTTGCCAGGAAAAATGGATGCGCCAATGGCATAGTTTGATTAACAAACGGAGCAAAGTTTAAAATATTGCATGCATAAAGTTATAGGAAATTGCTGTATTAATAAAATACCGATGGGTAGGCATTTCTGCGATGGGAATTGGGAAGATACTTCTTTGTATAGCGCCATGATGTGAGTATTTATGGCATCGTTTGCACTTTATTTCTTTTTTTATTTGTACAAATAAGCAAATGAGCAGTCAGGGCCATTTTCATGACTACCGACGCCCATAGACATCCGAATAGAGGTACATTTTCGATGTGCCATCGGCGATCTACCACTTAATTATTTAATGTTGTTTGATTATATGAAAATATTTTTTATTTACACACATATTAAGGCGCGTGGACACTATTAGTTTTCACTTCTGACCGGTCCTGCCACTTTGCATTTATAAAGATTTTCGCATTTATCGAACATATTAAGTTACATAAGTTGTAGCAATGAAAATGTCAATATTTTATAAGCATACTCCCGGCACTTTAGGCATTCATAGAAATAATAAAAACCCCTATAATATGTTAGAAATCTTCGTAACGAAAAGAAAAATAAAATATCTCAAACTTTAGCCATGTATTCAAGAAATACTGATGACGAGAGCTTATACAGTTTATCACCATTCTAAGCGAGCAGAAGGATTTCGACTGTCTTCCCGCGAAAGCAAATCAAGGGTTTCGCGGCTTACCTATGTTTAGCAACGAGGGATAAGTATAATTAAGACAATATAACGATTGCCGTTGTTAGCAAGTTTTCGCTGTAAGAAGTTTGTTTAAAAGAAGTTTATTAATATGGTACCTACAATATACTTTAATGAACTTCGAATTTACATTTCTAGTAATCCGCTTAGTTTGCGTCGGCTATACATTTTGGCTCAGTTGAAGATTGCAATAGCGAATTATTTTCGTTTCTCATATAAGTATAATTAAGACAATATAACGATTGCCGTTGTTAGCAAGTTCTCGCTGTAAGAAGTTTGTTTAAAAGAAGTTTATTAATATGGTACCTACAATATAGGTACTTTAATGAACTTCGAATTTACATTTCTAGTAATCCGCTTAGTTTGCGTCGGCTATACATTTTGGCTCAGTTGAAGATTGCAATAGTGAATTATTTTCGTTTCTCATAGTTTAATCCTTACCATCATTGTCAATCGAACGTACCTACTTCATTAAAAAAATCCAAAAATGAAGGAATAATATCGTCGGCTTAGTCCAAGAACTCATTAATTAGCATATACAAAACTTTGAAAAATCAATTATTTATTAAAAGCACCAGAAATATAATATAATATAGTGTTATATATTTCTCAGTTTCGTTTAGGTCAGTTAATGAGTTATTGCAGTAAGCTGACGACATACACATCTATTCTCCAGCACATGGGAAAGATGCATTCCTATTTTTCATTAACATCATCAGTCATGTTGCTTTGCTTATTTTAAAGCCAAGACGGTTCTACTACAATCTTTTGTTTAAGGGGACTTAAACGCAATAACGTGACCATGGGGGCCGTGCATTTAACGCAAGCGCCAAGATGGCCGCGTACTCGAGTAAAAATAAAGGGCAGCAAGCAAGAAATCATTCGCCACGCGCTTTAAAATAAACGATTCGCATGAATCAACCACTGTACAGGGAGTACGACGTCTGAATATGTATGAACCGTCTATTTTTGTTCTTTTTACAATCAAAACATATTCAACTCATGAACGGGAAGTGATTTACACAATACTAGAACGCAACATCCAGCACATTCTTATGTTGTGCAATTTAAATTATCATCAGCCTGCATCCAATCATTGACATAGGAATAAAATGACCATTAGATTACTAGAATTGAAATAAATATGGCACAAATAAAGATTACAATCTAGAATGAGAACAAAAATAATGTCCCAAAAAAATCCTTAATATATTTTCCAAAGAAGACCGGGGTTCTATAGTTAAGAATGATTCTTTCATTTTCAACGCTTTTTAAAAGATCTAACCACAAATCGATGTTTTTGAAGTAAACGAAAATGTAAGAAAGCGGGCATTCTTCTTTGGGCTTACTGTAGATAAAGTATAATGTTACTACAGTGTTGCTAAATAATAATCATTCCATAACTATTTGTATGCATATTCAACAAAAAGCATTGTTACTAAAACTAATCATTTTCAAACACGTTTACATAATATTCCTATCTAGCGCCGTGATTTTATTAATCCAAAGTGATTGAGTTTGCTTTGCGCGCTGTACTGTTTGATCAAAGTTCCGCTAGGTACGCTACAGGACTTAGATGCAGCTTAGCATAGACAATCACCTACATCACGCTAATGGAAAAGTTTTACACAATATCGGCTGAACGGATTTGTACCAAAGTTGACAAATAAACAGAACATTTGGGTTTTGGTGAGAGGAAGTACATAACAGGGACCAACCAGGGAAATTCTTGGTTACTAACACTAACATCAAGTGAAGGCTATTTAGTCGTGTTTTCAGGGCTCTTGTAAGAGGCCAGTTGATTTATTTAGGGATAGAATGAAGACGGGCAACGTCTTTGTATATTCTTGTATTGTACTGATATCTATGTCTAGGGTTCCAAAATACTTTCAGTGCACATTTGCCACCCCTGCACAACTTCTAAATCGGTAGGTTATCGTGTGACCATCCTACAGGTAAAATTAAAGCCAGCAAGTAAAACACATAATACAAGCGCAATGATTACACGGTGACGTAATTCTTTCGCACAGCAAACACACAACAGTCGCAACGTCGACTTTTTAAAAACACACATTAAGCAACCCTAGGTGTTGGTTATACGTAGCTACAAATTACACACTGCGCCGGCCTGTCGCATGCTTTTTTCAGCTCATAATTTTACTCGTCGTTTTTTATTTATTAATCGCACACGAAAGGTGTATTTCTTCGGGAATTAATGTAACACATGCAACAAACGTTGATACGTGTTTTATGGAAGTGTAATGGTTCGCCTGACGTCATGTGCGCGATGAGGACTTACTGACTTATCTCTATTCGATTTCCGAAGCGCGGGAAACGCTTCAGGCTAAATCACTAAGCCGATTAAAAAAGAACGAGAAAGATACTTTGCCAGTCACACAAGTCCAATTTGGCTGTCTATCGTACCACTGATGGACGTAGGCCATTTTTTTCCCTCCTTTATGGTTTCGCAGCAAAATGGATACAGGCAGAATCAACTAACGAAAAGGCTATCTCCTGCCACCCACAAATAGGTTCATCGATTGCACGTAGATGATCGTCGATCGTCTAACTGATGATTGTCTTTTTGGCCTGCTTGTACATAACAGGCGACAAAGCCTAAAGCAAAAGGAAGACACATATGGAACATCGCGATAAGCATTACAAAACATTGAAATCGCAGCGGGCATTGCATTAGTGTATCAAACAATTCCATAACTTTCATAATTGATATTCATTGAGTCACATTACAGCGTAATATAAGGGGCCGTTGGATCGATACGAATCAAAAGTCGCGATGCGGTGACTGTTATGTAAATCTTAGGCACACGTGGATGAGGTGAACAATGGAACAGCGATCCCTCGATAAACTTGCAAATAACATACCGATGACACTTCCAGGATCGCAGAGAGCAACGGGTTCAGCGATCTAGAAAAAATTTGGAGTGCAATAATGCATGTGTTTTATCTAAAATCGCTAGTCTTGATGCTTTTAAGAAACGTCGACCTGGAAATAGATAAAAGCCGATGCGGTAAGTGTTAAACCTTTAGCCGGAGCCAGGATTAAGAGATAACGATTTTGCTAAATTTCAACAATATATTTTCAAAGATATTATAAACTTTAAGTATATTTCGACTCTTATACGTTTTTGAGCTAGGGATGTCTTTTGCCAGAGCCAGGAGCAGATTATTTTACAAATGTTCAACAGTATATTTTTAAAGATATTGCAATATTTTAAATATATTTCGACTCGGACGTTTTTGGGCACGAGTCTCGTGTAAAAATCGCGAGGAGGACCCAAACATGGCCACTACAGTTCAACATACAAATGCAACATGTTTCGCAAAATGGCGACATGGTGCAATTTTTTTCTCTTGTCGTGCATTTACAGATACAAGGAAATTACAACAAAATAAACGACGAAGCGATCGGAACAGGTTCTTAAATGTATCTTAAATTGTATCGTACCTACAACATTTAGCATTATCAATAAACGCATCTCATACAATAAATATATAAATATTGCTCGTAGGTTGTTTAGAGTTAAAGAGAGAGAGAGAGAGATATACCAAAATTTCTAGAAAGTCGCGAACCGTTACTGTAAATACATCGAAGTAGCTAAAAGACGTCCCTTTTCTGTGTTTTAAAACACACATTGTGGAACGTAATATCTTAACCAGTGTATCGATAACATCAATAATACGATTCGCTACACCACGTCTCATCAAACCCCGCACAATCTTACACCATAACGGTAAATGTTATACTGTGTTTACCGATGACCGCAACGTGGTCCGTTCAATACGCAAAGACATGGCAACAGCTAGCATATGAATACAACACAAAAAAGGCAATTAAAACAAGCAGGACACTGTAAATTTAAAACGCGGTAAGTAAATGCGCGTACAAAGAGACACGCTTTTAGGTCAAATGCAAATATTATTTGCTTGTTGCGTGTCTTGTTATTTACGCTGGCTCTTGTTGCTCGGCGGCCGAGAACAAATCGCGAACGTCATAAAGCCAGTTTTGAATATTAATAAACGGGAATGAATGATCCGGCCGTATGCGAAACCCATTTAGACCACCGGTTTGCAAACTGTACGTGGGAATGAGACGTGTCCAAACTCACATCGTAACAGAATATATACGCTAAAGAGATGACGAAAAACGCGTCTGGCGCATTTTATATCTAATTTTGGTGGGGAAAGTTTGAGAAGCGCAGAAGTGCGTGCTTATACTCTTGCGTGACATGTAGTCGTCTAATGAATAATAAACAGCAGTGGCGACTACTCGCTACTCATTCATATCAATCCACAAAAGGGAATATTCTTTTCTATAAAACTATTGGTTGTCAGCTTGGTGTATCGAGTTCGGTTCACCACCGAACGTATGTGGGTGAAAGGGGAATGCACGCCATGACGTTTTTTACAACTGAAAGCACTTCGCGTGACGTTGGGACTATTATTTTAATTACTTTCATTGTATGAGCCGGATCGTTACTTTGTTATTCATTTAGACTTTCAGCCCGAGCCGTTTACGCCGCTTGAGCGTTATTTCGTATCGACCGTTCTACAGTTAGTTAAAATTAATTATGTACAGTCGGCCACGCGAATAGGGCCTCTAATATTTCGATATAATTATTGAGTAAGTGGTATTATACTCGTTGGAGTGCACCTGATGCATAAAATATGCCGCCATCGACAGTTGCATCACGAACTATAATTGAAACTGTGCATATGCAAGAGTTACGATATAAAGATACGTTAGTTTGCATAGTCAAATATGTAGATACGTGGAAGCTTAACTAAACTGTCCAGTAGATCTATTCAATCTTAATATTTGGTTGAGTGACAGACAGACAGACAAAGACAGCGTTGACTAGAAAAGAGTTTTTTTGTGAACTGAAAACTTATCTGGCGGCGTATGGCAGGGAGAATTCGCGTCAGCGAACATGCGTCATGTCAAGTGTATGGCTATGCCTTGTATAAACAACAAGCGCCGCGTAGCTGCCACAAGGTAGCATAGCTCGAATTTTATGCGCATATCATTTTAAGTCAGTTTTAAGATCCCTTCTATCGATAGTCCCCAGGACTGGCTACGTACTGTATGTTATAACTTAGTGATAACTTACTAATAATACCGTCTGTAATAACTTAGGATTCCAGTAATGGTCTATGTTGCTTCCGGGAAACGATGGTCGCATATGCGAATATCGAATCGATTAATCCGGATGAGAGCGTATTAGCAATAGAAGTGCATACAGAACATGTAGAATGAATATAGGGAGCACAGATTTTCATTTACTCACTTCGTAAAAGATTCACTTCGATTGCACGACAAACAACTGTCGGGAGTGAAAAAGGGCTGATTAGTGGGGACTAACGACCACTAAGTGGACTTAGTTCACTAGAGAGCATTATAATATATTTATTTAAACGTGCAATAGAATTGTCGAGTGTTAAAGTTCACTTTTAGTGATTTTAGTGTAAGTGGTAGTGCCTCATGCGTGATCGAATTGGGCCGGCACGACGTGAAGTGACAGCTGTACTGTCGCGTTTCGTGCGGTGTGTATGTAAGCGGATTATTTAATAATTTCACAAGCTAGACGTATTAAAAGCTATACAGTAAGTCCGTAAAAGATGTTTTATTGTAACTAGTCAATTTATGAAATACATGTGCAAACTTTAATTTAACAATCGCATATCAAAATATTGACTCCACATGTATTATTGTAAAATTTCGAAAGGTAAAAGTATTGAAAACAAATATTTGCATGTACTACAAATATGAATAACATGAAACGTTTTTCCAAATAACAGATATTTGCGGAGCACTCACCGACTTTCATCCATTGCATTGTGACTTGGGTAGGAACGAATCAAATGCGTATTTTTCATTGTTAACTCCGGGGATATATAATGTGCTTCGGTGACAAAGAGATGTCAATATTGCTACGGCGTTTTGTGGAACTGTGTCAGGGCATTGCGATTGTTTGTGTGAGTGCAGATGTAACGTGGAAAAATGCACAGAATTTCATCATTTTTTTATAGTATAAGGGGGCAAACTAGTAATCAGGGCCATTTTCATGACTACCGACGCACACAGACATCTGCACAGAGGTCATATAGATGCGTTGCCCTCCTTCATCCTCCTACTTCTAAGGGCTTCCGGCTACTTACACGCTGCACTAATCGCGCCAGCACAGCTGACACTTTACGCCGGTTTCGTGTAAGCGAGAGGTACCTCCCGAGTCGTACCAGCTCAATTTGGCTATATACATACATGCAACGTGGCACTACCTCTTACTAATGTTAATATTAATTAATGTACAAAAATACGCCTATACTCAATATAATAACGGCTAACCAACCATTTATATTGATGAAAGTTGTGTAAATATGCATAAACAATTTTCGCGGACGAAAAATATTTTTACCCGAAACACAAAGTGAATGAACAGGATGAAATGTTGCCAGCTCTTAAATCACACGTACACAAAATAGACGAGAACTCTCTTGGATGCAATTTTTTTCGCGTAGCAACACTAGTAGGTATCGGTATATTTTATTGATGGAAACCAGAGCTTGATTGCACTATTGACAATTTATTGGAAAAAGGAACAATGGCTTGTATAAAATGCGTACAGATTTTTATGGTAAAAAACTACGTTTTCGGTATGCACGTGAGGTTTCGTCATATTCAACGGTTTTAATCAATCCATACAGTTCAGATACTCGTAAATACACGTACACTAGATCGTGATTCTCTGTATATTTTTCTAACTTTTATGCTTCGGTCCTTTTATAAAATAACTAGCTGCGCCTCGCGGTTTATTTCGCGTAAGTTTCGATCCCGTGGAAACATCGAGGTGAAAAATAGACGTATGGCCGATTCACAGACCTACTCTATGTATATGCACACAAAATTTCATGAGAATCGGTCGTGCCGTAGGAGGAGTATATTTAAGATTTTTTAAATTTCAGATGACCATTAGGAAACGGGTGACGAGTAATCCTCCTCCTCCTCCTTTTCCAATTCGACTTATCGACCAATATATCGATTGATTAAAACGTCTAATTTTGAGAAAATACCAATTTTTTTTGAGGTAGGTGTAAAGTTTATTGAATACATTATATGTATGCCTAGTGCTGAAATCCGGCATGGCAAATGCATTAGATTAGCTTCGTTTAGTTTTAGTTAGTTTGCTTAGTTCCGGCTTAGCTTCGTTGTAGGTTCATGTTAGTTCTAAGGTATACATGTATGTTATGTATCGTGTATGATAGATATCAATGAAAGTGACAGCTGTTCTGTCGCGTTTCGTGCGGTGTGTAGCCGGTATGGCCATGGAGATGGGAAAAGAAAGGAATCATCTTTATAACTTCTATACTATGCCAATGCGCTTCGGTACCAGAAGTCATGAGAATTGTTCCTGGTTTGCCCTTTGATACTATAAAAAAAAACTTACTTTCACACTAGCCCTGCCCCGCGGTTGGACACGCATAAAATGTATTCTAAGGGAACCATTCACGTTTTCTCTGCCTTGGTCCGACTGGACGTTTACCCCTTTATACTATTAAAAAAACTGAACACATATATACAACAGTTTACGTCGCCCACTATACCGTTCGGCCGCGCGTATTTAACGCGAAGGTCAGACTGATAAGCGCTATCACCTCATATTCCCCGCCGACTGTATCTGCTAACGGTTCCGTCGGTGCTCGCTCGGTAATGACTTTCCAAACCATTCAATAAATATGGAGGTCATAATTACATGTTCCCTTGCAGATCGATAGCGTAAGCGATGGGGTCTCGGGGAGAGATGCAACTTTACGGTCCTCGTAATAATGTAGAACGGCTTACTTAATCACAACAAACGTTTTATAATCACCAATATGCCAGTACCCTAATGGGGTAGGCAGAGAGAAGCGTATGCCACATAATACGATCGCTACACACTTGTAATAACTCAACTTATTCAAACAAGCCGGTAGCGAGGATTCTCTTAGACTTAAATAATAATGCCTGCTTGAATTTGAAATTCAAAAGTTTGTGTACATTCCTTATTCTTTACACGTATAAGATCTACTGAACGAATTTGGCTGAAATTTTGGCACACAGATTACAATGTAGAATTACATGAAAATTTCTTATTATGAAGAAGAAGTGAATGATTAGTTTCAGTTTATCCGGGTAAAACCGAGGAACACAGCTAGTGTGAAATAAAAAAAATCAATTGAACTGTTACATGCTTATATTTCTTTGAGATGAAAGTATTTTTAACTTCTTTTATAGCCACGAATAAGGAGTTTCTATCTTCGACATTTTTCTCACTTTTTAACCTAATCCTTAGCAAATAATGGTAGTTTCTTTTTTAGGATTCCATACCTGAAAAGAAAACGGTCTGTGTAGGTACCTATCAAGAAAAGCTGAATGGTATTTTTCGTTGACCTCATGAATTTGGCAAGAAGTATAACTAAATAAGATACCTAATACGGACCTACAAAATCTTACATTAAGGAGCTAGCATAAAGACGGGTTGCTGTATAGTGTTATCACAGCTTATAACTATTATCATCAAAAAATCAACAAAATGCATAGCTGTGTGTGGCTTTTGTGTAGGCACAAAGGCAAAATACACACATGGCTTTGCCCATTTCTAAAATATTAAAAGTGCATGTTTCATACTGTTCAACGTTCTCGACGGAGGTAAAGTCACGCACAAACCGCTAGCTCGTTGATGGATGGCGGCTGTAAATCACTCTTTGGCCGATTTCGATCGGGCACACACTTTTAACGGCCGCAGAGGCCTTTTGGTTTTTTCTTGAAATCGATACCAGACGGACAATAAAGCAGAGCATGTGACGGGTTCGACGCACGGTAAAGTATACGTGTTACGGGAATTCGCAACGGGGGTGTGAACGTACTTTAATTTTAATGAAACAGCGTGAAAGCAAGGGGCTCTTTATAACCGTGTTATAATATTTATATGCAATGAAAATGCTAGAAATTTTCAAAATACTACATCAGCATCAATGTTCATTAGCCTTGGTGCTGTTGTTTTGAATATCCAGGACAGCTCATGGTTGTCAGCTGACGGGTTGTGGACTGTAGTAGATAGAAATATTCGCGTCGCGTTTCGTGCGGTGTGTAAGTAGCCGGTGGCCCATGGAGGTGGGAGGAGAAAGGAGGGCAGCGCATCTGAATAGCCTCCATGCGGATGTTTGTGTGCGTCGGTAGTCATGAAAATGGCTCCGACTGCTCGTTTGCCCTCCTATACCATAAAAAAAAAAAATAGAAGTAACTAATTTTTATTGATCACAGTAAAGGACGGTAGCAGGAAGTATCCTCACCATCCAACAGATTTGAAACAAGTGTAGTATGAAGCTTGTTTTTTGGATGTTTGTTATTTACCTACTATGGCACAGTACATCCTATATATACCACATCCACATTTACTTAGGATGCAATAAAAAGCATA
This sequence comes from Calycopis cecrops, assembly GCA_001625245.1. Classification (NCBI taxonomy): domain Eukaryota; kingdom Metazoa; phylum Arthropoda; class Insecta; order Lepidoptera; family Lycaenidae; genus Calycopis; species Calycopis cecrops. The sequence continues at coordinate 154,795 of LUGF01042765.1, forward strand.
AGAATATGACGTTTTTTTTTCATTTGTGATAACTTTTATAGGATAGACCGCGGGGCATCCACACAAGCAAACTCTTAAATACTAAATATAAAAAAAAATGTATATAATATGTTCTGAATTTGACATTCCAAACAAAAATTAATAGACAACTACTTCATTCTGTGAGTATAGGAAGGGTGGTAGTGCGAAAAGGATCAATTCGAGATAGAAAATAGTCCGTCCACTGTTAATAGGTGTAGGCTATCATATCGCCCAAGCCGCGTGAAGTAAAAAAATGGAATATCGTCACATCAGGAAATACGGGAGTTCATCTAGCGGTGACTACCGCTTCCCTCACACACCCCACAGAGGGCGTGCAGGTGCGCGAATCGCACAAATAGATAGCGTAGCCGTTAGGGTATGATTGAGTTATTTGAAACCGGCCCGTGTAGGAAGCAACGTAGCAATACTGTTCCATTCCAAAGCGGAACTTTTGTTTTACGATTTTGGTATATTAGGGCCTTTTATTTTTGAGCAGTGGCGTAACTATATTGTTCGAGGCCCGTATCAAATTCATTGGATGAGGACCCTCTGTAACGCCTAATAATAATAATAATACACCGCAGCCCCACTCAACTTTAATAATATTTTAAAACTTGATATGTAACTTGGCTTAGGCCCGTGCATATCAGTACACCGACAAAAGTCGAGAAAAATAAGTTTAATAATAATAATAATTACTGAGGACTTTATACAGTAGCCCCTTACACACTTAGCCTAGCCTGATAAACACCGTAAGGACTTGTCTTATTGGTGCCAGATAACGGACGATATTTTTTATAAATTTTAGAAAGAGCAATGGTAAAATCTTATCCCATCACATCTAAGTTACTTCCAATGACTTATATACCAAACGAAAATAATAAATTAGCAGCGTTTTTTTAAACTTATAAGCGGACAAGGGAGACGGAATATAAAAAAAACCGGCCAAGTGCGAGTCAGACTCGCACACCGAGGGTTCCGTAGGAACGGGAGGTATGAGCAAAAGTAATAGACGTTGAGAAAATTACACTTCCTTGCGACAAACTTATATATGCGGGTGCTTGCATACATTTAGTATGAAACCAACTACATGCATAAGTTGGTAATGATTTTTCCAGTGATATAAATTTTATTTACCAATTTTTAGATGTATTCCTATATGTATACTGTAAGGTCTTACTTCTTGCCAAATTTCAGAATTCTAGCTCAACGGGAAGTACCCTATAGGTTTTCGAAAATGTGCGTTTTCATACAAAATTTGTGCATAAATGCCTATAACTTTTTATTGCGTTAACTTAGAAGTATGATTTTTTCAAGGCATCAAGACGTAACTGACCTCCGTATTTGACAAAGATTTCAGCTTAATCCCTTCAAGCGTTTTAGAGAAAAAGGTCTTGACAGACGTACAGACGGACAACAAAGCGATCCTATAAGGGTTCCGTTTTTTCTCTTTGAGATACGGAACCCTAAAAAGGTTTTAAATAAAAAGCTGATTGACTATTTTGATAATTTTTAGGGTTCCGTTGTCAAATGGCAAAAAACGGAACCCTTTAGAATTGTCATGCCTGTCTGTCTGTCCGTCCATATGTCACAGTATTTTTTTCCATATACTATTGGAGACACACTCTACGTAGTTGAATCTTTGTGTCAGATGCAGGTACATAACATGTCAATTTGAAGACTTTTAAATCTAAATTTCTTTTCTCTCCGGCTTCTATAATAAAAATTCTTGATTTGTTCAAAAAGTAATGCAGATACAACAATATTTTTTTCATTAAAAGTAGTGACAATTTGTAATGGGATAATCTAATGTATAGAAGTTTACCATTCTTCTTTCATATGTTGAGAATTTATTATTATAGAAATATATACTATAACACATTTTTTTTATGATATAGGAGGGCAAACGAGCAGCCGAAGCCATTTTTATGACTATCGACGCCCACAAACATCCGCATAGAGGCTATACAGATGCGCTGCCCTCCTTTCTCCTCCCACCTCCATGGACCACCGGCTGCTTACACACCGCACGAAACGCGACAACACAGCTGTCACTTTACGCCAGTCTCGTGTAAGCGAGAGGTACCTCCCCGGTCATACTACATACATACTACATAGGATAAATATCCTTGACCAGGGTGGGATTCGAACCAGCGACCTCTTGCAAGAGGAGGAGAGCACCAGAGTGCCTGTAGTTTTTTGCCTTTAGCCATATCGTTACGTCACTATTCTAGAATCTATAGACAGGTATATAAGAATCTGAATCACAGAGAACAAGCGGCGCATCAGATCTCAGGTCACAGGGCATGAAGCGTTAAGTATACGTGCATTGATGATGGAGAGATGGATTGATTTCATGATTGATGATCAATCTGCTCGTGGGGGATTTCGAATGTTGATTTATCTATTGTGCAAACTATAGAGATGCAGGAGAGTCATGAATATGATTAAACGCGTGCACGAAGTGAATATGAACAACGTTCCAAAATCTATATACATCTATATCTCTATATACATCTATATCTCTATATCATCATCTCATATCATCTATATCTATAACAGATTCTATATAATATATCTATCTATATATCGATATTAAGAAAGATGAAATTAGCGCAAGTGTATCTGCACACTTATGGTCGCCGCACACTTTCAACTTGGAAAAGGATCCTAACCGTATCACCTCGAGCCAGTCAGTATTCTTTGTATGAAACTTCATACTGCAACGCACACTAATGGGAAACGTAATGTAATCGTATCGTCTTCGCTTTTCTAGGCGAGGCGTTTACGATCCTTCTCCGAGTTGATCAGTTTGCGGCGACAGTTATCTTTAGAAGGACTATTGAATTTTTGCTTTATTTTTTTTTATCAACTGGACTTACCTACTACAGGAGTTGCGACTTCCTTTGTTTTCCTCTGATTAGATTCATTGTGGGTCCCAAGACAGTTTTAGCCTTCCTTTATCCTGCGATTATTTCACAAAAGACTTTTAGCGTTTTCCGCTGTCGTTCCTAGCGATACGGAAGAAGCAGCGATGGTGACGAGATGCGTTCAACCAATGAAAAATCTACAACGTCTCGACGGAGAGTATCACATGGATCACTATCACTAATTTATATTCTTTACCAACCCGGAAGATGATCCATTTCTATTGCACTCGAAGATCCGGGACCACGGTATAATTTCTGTTATGCCGTCTTCATAAAACATCCTTGTATGTACAGGCCTTCGTCCTAATTAGCCAGCAACTGAGTGGGGGCTCGGACGGAGCAATCAATCAACACCTACATTATCAACTCTCCATAATTTCCCGTTTATAACGAGGATTAAAATATATTTCAAGGGCTGTTACGTTTATTTATACCCTACGAGTGCTTCTATTATTATATTAAGTTGGTGAAAATAAACGATTTAAATATTTATTCCTTAAGGCAAATTAATTGGATGGTATCTCTGATAAGTGACTACTTCACCCATACATAAATATCCACACAATCACAACAGTTGCCACGATTCACCACTTCATTAATGAGCCTAGTGACAGATATCGGCCAACCGAAATTTCAGAAACGAAATGCGACAACCCTTCACGCAGGCCGAACTCACAGTGTGCGAAACTATCTTTTTATAGAGGGGATAAACTAGAGCTCTGATCACATTGTATCACCGACGTTTGCTCCGTTGCAATTTTCGTGTGCACGTGACGATCGCTTTGGCTTTTTCCTACATCTTAGTATAAGCCCGCTCACGCCGGCCCGCATGTTGCTATTTCATTTCCATTCTTTTCACCCACCGCCGCATATGCAGCCGTCCCTTGTGGGAGTTCTCGCACCTTGGCCGCTGGTCGCCATCTGCTGGGCCTTCACCGGGTTACCGGTGATCTCACCCGGTAGTGGCAGACCGCCCAGGTGCGTTCCTCAAGGTGCACGTCGTATATACGGTGGAACTTTCTTCGGTTTTTTGGGTCCCTCTCGAGGGGCACGACCACCCCAAATGACCGGCTCTTTATTGAAGGAGCCGCGGCTGATCCTTCCGAAGGAGGCTTGACGCCCTGAACGAAAATCCCCTCCTCCCCTGCGGGGAGAGAGAGAAGGCTAACACGCAACTCTGATCACTTCATGGTTGAAGTTCAACGAGTCACATAGACATTCGCAAGACCAGATGTTTTGCGGATGTGTTGCTGGTCTTTCGAAGAAGAAAAGTCTATTTTCATGAAGATGTCTGAGTCGTATCGGTTGGGCACTAATAAATAAATTTAAAATAAATTTCCTACTATTTGAATCTTTTATAGATTGAAGAACACTTGTAAGCTGAACTAAAGATATCTTATTTGAAAGCAACATACAATCATGAAACGATACATGCATTATAATAAATGGCTGAAGTGTTCCCTTATCTGCTAAAATACTCATTTTGGATGAAGAATCGCTGAAAACGTTTTACGTTTCCGCTGGCTACAGACTAATATATTACGTAAAATCGCACAAGGCGGTTTATTGCCCGAATAAAACGGTACAAAATATTACATTTTTTTATTGATTTGAACGACGGGATCATCTGATGGTAAGTGACTACAAAGCCATAGTCTACGCGCTACAGGAGGCAACTAATTTGGCTTCCAATCACCATTGGGCCACCAGAATATTAAAAAAACACAAAACACGATAGTATTCGTGGCACTAAGTGAAGATGAACAATATGAGCAAAAACTCTCCCGATGGTATGCGGCTGATCCTTCATTGCAGGATTAGCATCTCTAACAGTGGCAACAAATAAATACATTTCGCGATCTACAACAATTTATGTGTACCTGTGGCCTTAGGTCGTCACAGCACATTCTAAGCCTAGTGTAATGACCACAGATTCAAAATTCTAATATCTTTACGCACACACACTCCTAGACGCTTGCAAACAGCGCGGCGTGGCACTACCTCTTACCAAAGCTTAAATTAAAACCGCGATATTTTCGGTAAACTAAGATATTTCACATTTGCCTACGAGTATATGTAAAGCCTAATAAATCACATTTGAGAGGTAGCGTTAACCGCTGAGTAATCAAATAACGTATAAATCTGAGGTCAAATTTTGAGTTTCTACAGTAAAGCGTACGGTAATGTTTTAAATGCGCAAGCCCGACGGTAACCGAGAGGTACAAAGCTAATTTTGGAGACGATAAGTGAGTGACGGGTAGGCTGTCGCATTTCGTGCGGTTGCGGGCGTCGCGCGCAGCCCGCGGTTGCCCGGCGCGGCCTGAAGAATAGCAACCTACAAATCATGTGGTGGCTCAAGTCTAGTATTATTTAGTAGAAGCATTACTATCATTAAAGTTTTTTTCTTTTATGGTATAGGATTTGCTCTTTTGTGCTAACTAGACAATATAAGTAGTAAGGGGTGCCACGCTGCATGCATGGAACCGAATTAGGCCGACACTACCGCGAAGTGACAGCTGTGCCGTCGCGTTTTGTGCGCTGTGTAAGCATCTGGCGGCTCATGGAAGGTGGTGGAGGAATTAGGGCAACCTCTATGATGTCTATATCCGTATGTTGCCTTGTAAATGGCTCCGACTGCTTGTTTCCCTCTTATACTATGAAACCCAAAAAAATAAATATATAAACAGGGTTATCACCTACGAAGCACGACTGGAGCTTACTTTTTTTTATGGTATAAGGGGGCAAACGAGAAATCGGAGCCATTTTTATGACTACCGACGCCCATAGATATCCGCATAGAGGCTATACAGATGCGCTGCCCTCCTTTCTCCTTGCACCTTCATGGGCCACTGGCTACTTAGCACAACGCACGAAACGCGACATCACATCTGTAACTTTACATCGGTCTCGTGTAAGCGAGAGGTACCTCCCCGGTCGTGCCGGCCCAATTTGGCTGCATGCAAGCACGCAGTGTGGCACTACCTCTTCCTAAAAACTTATCTTTTATATTTTATTGTTTACCTACTAACATTTCTATCTAGTATTATTACTTACCTGCTAACCTTTCTATCACAACGCGGTGGCTAGAGCGATCAGCGATCGTTCAGACGGGCCTCTACAATTTTTAAAGCATAAGGGAGAAAATAATCAGTCAGATTTGATGGTGTATACCGACCTCTATAAATACCTACACTGCTAGAACCCAAACAGATTCGTGGCCCTTCTCTGCCCTAAAACTTCTTGAATGAAACCCTTCCGAATAGGCCCGAACCGGACTCAAAATGCCACGAAACCCACAGCCATCACTTCACAACGGAATAGTACCTACTATTGTGCCCGCTTGGGCTGTAGATCTTGCAATTACTTAATACTCTCCGTATTACTCATTCCAGGTTAACGCGACCCAGCCAACCGATGTCGTAAAACTGTATTTTTTAGTACAGGATTAAATACAATGTAACAGCGGATCGGGCTACAGAGAATACATCCTCGCTTCTTACTTAGGGTGGCCAGGTGTCTGTGTTTCGCCGGAGATGTCCGGCTATGTAGTTGTGTCAAGCAAAATTTACAGAAATCCGGACTGTCCGAATTCGACAAAGAATTCGCAGGCCTTTTTAAAGACACATAATAGCGGATACGATAAGACAAAACTACATTTTTTTCTTTAAACCCAGTGTCAGGCTTTCACGTCAAAGTTTCCGGGTAAATTTGAGCCTGTGTCAGGTTTTTTTTGGCCTGGCAACCTTATACACCTAGTCCTCTTTGAGCTCCTCTGTTGACTTGTAAGGCGAAAACTACTTAGCCGTGCGCTTTTAAAGGTTACGCTTTAGTAAATGCTGTACAAGACCTAGATTATCTTTTATGTAAGTGCACGTCTTTTAACCTTAACCAGTTAATACCTAATAACTGGTCTGTTATGGTATACAGATGTGCTGTCCTCTATTAATCGCCTAAAATAGGCTTTGCGTAATATTTACAACAATGTAATCTGTTAAACGCATAAACTGGTTTTCTCCTTACAAGTCCACCGAGGACCTGACCTGCTGTGGCTGTTATAGTAGTTTTTATTGTTTAACAATCTAAATAAAATATACTATAATTTATATTGAATAACTTACATATCTACGCAAAATTTAACTAATATCGATCCTGTAGCTTCAGTTTCAGATCCAGGTGCTAAATGCTGTTCTCTTTCTCAAATTCAGCCACCTACCATAGTCAAATGAGACTCAGAACCGAAGACTTAATATGCTCTGCGAGGATAAAACCCACAAGTTGTTACTAGTACTAGCTAGTACTTCGTCAAACACTTGGTACAAGTTGTTTATCGCCGGGCTCGTTCAGTCGGAACAGGGCTCGAGATGCGTCGCCGGTTTCCGCTTGATTCTTTAAAATCATCATCCATGACGTTATTCGCCATTGTTGTTGCCGTCCGCCGCTACGTGAACTGTTTAACGTATGTGTTTCAATTTATGTGTGCGCGCAGCCACTTTGAGGGACTGGTGGCTGGTTGCGAATATTAAATGGCGGGTAACGTCGACAGATAAGCTTCACTGGTGGACTCGTAGATAAAAGAATAAAGCATATTAGGATATCTATGTAACTACCTATCCTATTTTAATCACCTTTTTATAGTTTTAAGGGACAATTGAGCAGTCCTTCGATGACTTTGTAAATAGACAGCGTAATTTTTATGAAAAAGTATTGTCCTTCTTTAAAATTGACTTCACGGAACTCGAGCGCATAGCTTGCTGTGCAGGGGCATCATGTGAGCGAGAGAGATCATAGAGGTGCCGACCCGGTCGTGCCAATTACGGCTATGAAGCAGCAAGTTTAAGCCAGCGATTGAATTTATACACTCTTGAATGGCTTCAAGACAAATCGCTCATTTGTTTATAAGTACACGGAATACCCTTCGGTGTTCCGAATAAAATATCTAAGTTCAGAAGTTGACATTTAATTTAAGTTACACAATACCAGATGGGCAGCAAGATAAGATGTTGAATGTAAATATCAAGATTATAAACATTCAACACCTCCATCTGGATTCCCAAGCTGCTACAGAGTATTATTTCAACGTAGTATGCGGCTCCGTTTAAAGTAGAAATGTCCCCGTTATTCTCTGCTCTATCGTTGAGGTCCGACTGAAACGACGAATAGACGTTAGTGTCAATATCGTTAACAATTAAGTCAAACTGAACTAAACTTTAGCCGTATTGACATACAGTTTCTGTTCCAATTTTAGTTACGAATCGATTGGAACGACAGATTCTAAAGACAAATCGAATCGGATATGAGTGACTTAATGTTACATTGTAATAAAGCTATTACTACTGACAGTGCCCGGTTTCGTTCTCAGACGTTTCAACTGTAGAGACATCAGGACAAAAGTTTTTAATATACTTAACCTTCTATTCTCATACCAATTCTTGAAAATCGTTTTTGTATATAAGATTACTCAAGCTATTGCCATTGTTTTATGTACTTTGTCTTCTAAAATTTGTCGACTTTAAAACAAAGCTATTACTCGTCTCATACTAAAAGTTATATTACAAGTTGAACTACGGAAATCTAAAGCAAATATGAAGTGTTATTTAGAGATAATTACAATGACAAATTTAAGTATCACATTAACTTACTTGCAGATCATCTAATATTCACATACATCGGATGAAATTAAAATACTATTTATTCATCGAAGTAAAACTCCTTTAGCCGCGTATGGGATGAATATTAAAAGTTCCCGTCGGCAAACATGCTTATGGAGCACAGCAAAGTGGAGTTACGCTAACTACTTATGGTGTATTAAGATTTAAGAGTTTTTCACTTCTATTGGCAATTCCTATGTTTTTTACCCTCTCTTTACCACAGAGGCAAATCAAAGTACTGCTTTAACATGGAAATGTATGTTTAATCTTAATTTTTATATCGTTTTTAAACTTCCGAGTACACATAGCTCCAAGCGATGCATGTTTGCAAAGATCTGACCCGTGAAATATATGAAATATTAATTTTACGCCGCGTTTACGAAACAAAATAAATAAACATATTGCAGTTGTATTGATTTTGGTAGTGCAAATAATTTCATCATTGCAAATGAATTGGCGGGCCAATACACTTTTATAGTAGATAGCTGCTACTTATTTCGTTTGGAATTATGTTTATTATTTCTATAAATACATCGGATTTAATGTCCACTTGTGCACCAATCCTCGTCTCGGATGTTGAGAGGCCCACGCCTGCCTTCTGTGTAGGTGTGTGCCCAAAAGTCGTAGGTGGGCAGTAATCATGCCGAGCAAGCTTCTTAGTCTGTAAGTGTTCTGAGAATCTGAATCTCGAAGTGAAGAAGACTATCAGACTATGAGAGACGCTGTATCAGATGACAAAACATTGAAAAAGATCAAGACACAACAAAGAAATGCTTATCGGTATCGCGTGGACCATTGTATAAGTTCCTGTAAGTATCATTGCCACATTAAAGCTGTATTGGGCACTTCAATTGGATGTACCTCCGGTGTGAAGTTATCGCTATGCTGTCGGGTTTCTTGCGATATGTTAAAGTCCTAATCATAGATTTAGAATGTAGAAGAGAAGAGACAAAAAATATATGTCAGAATTACTACAAAACACATACATGAATTTGTCATTATTATGTAATCGGGTCGCTATGGCCTCGAAGGCTGACCGCACATTGTAGTCACGACTGTCTTAAGACAGACTATCGCTTTACAAAATATATGAAAATGCGCAGACTTGAAACAAAACGTCTCATAGACAAAATTGTCGTTAGTCAGACTTGTCGCACGACGACAAGTCTGACTAACGACTGTCGGCTTCCCTTTTAAATTATATGCGGGCGCGCACATCAGCGACAAAACAGACTAGCGAGGTACCCCCTCCCTTCTAGTGTCGTCCGAGCGTTCAGCAAATGAACACTACAGCGCGGGCTGGCGCAGAAATAGGGCTGCCTATCACATCTCACTCACTGACTGGCTGACCGGATTGCGTTAAGCGCAGGTCGGGCGGTCGTCTGGTGAGTGAGACTCCACACTCCTTCTTTCTCCCTCTTGACTCCTTTTTCCCGCTGGATTCCTCTCCCTGCTAGGTAGTAAGTAAGAGTTATTACAGATGCAGGAAACGAGTCACGCGGACAGCCTAGCCTCCAGCTGCTTTTTCTTTTATTTCTGTGTATTGTGTGCTTTTTTTTTCATTTGCAGAGCCTACCCATCCCCACATCGCCTCCCCATCCTACGCTTTCCCCTCTACGTCCAAGTCCCCGTGGTGGGGTTCCTGTCCGTAGGATTTTAATACAGGTCGTCACGTTGTTGTTGCTCGTCTGCCCCAATGGTCGACACGACTCCCCCCCCCCTCGGTATTTACCGGACCCCAATGACAACCCCATATTGATGGGGCTCGACCCGGCCGCCGCCGTCAGGGGGCAACCCTATAATATAGCGTAGTAGACAAAACTGTTTTGTTCGAGGTGTGCGTCGCGTCATAGACAAAACAGTCTCATTTTGGTTTCAAGACAGACTTGTCTAAGTGAGACAAGTCTGTCTTAAGACAGTCGTGACTACAATGTGCGGTCAGCCTTACTGGCGTAAAATAATTGTCTCACATGTACTTCATGAACTGCCTCTTTTCTTTTCCGATGATTGGAACTTAATTTGAATGTCTCACTTCCACGCTTTGTACATCTTTCAGGTATTGAAAACAATTCTACATCTATGGTCCTAATACCGAGGAAGCATGAGATCGCCTTTGTCTCCCAACAAATTCATAATCATACACATCAATTTTAATTTAATCTTCGCCTCTCTATATATATAGCAATAATCAAAACAAATACATTAAACAAATCAGAGATTAATTTTCCACTTGACCGCCTCACAAACTAAAACATGCACAACTTTAATCCACAACACCATTTTGATTTTGAAATACACGGCATTAATTAAATGAGAAATCCACGGCCAATTTTCGACGCTGCATCAGACTGGCTTTTAATAAAACCAAATAATACAAATGGTAATAACATAATTCCTTAATCGAAATGCTTCGGGTATTAGCTACATGAGTAATGGGCTCTGAAAGGGTTTTATTGGTAATGTCAGATTAACTGATGCATTGTAGTTAAATAGCTACTGTTGCGAATTTACCTGAAATATTTTTTGTAGCAGAACGAGCCACACAGACGCAACTGGACGATATATACATGTTTCGCTACATCCAATGTGCCGTTGAGTCGTCTAGACCCACGCAAATTTCGAATTTATAGCCATTAATTCGAGCAAGAGAATCTACGGCGAGAGGACATTACAAGACGGCAAGTTTATGGTCATTCTAGACGTCAAAGTTCCTCGAGGAGGTGAATGCATGAAACAGTAATAAGGCATGCAAACACTTGTATTTCTCCCCACGTCCGCCGGCATATTTCCCTCACAAGCACAATTCAAGTCGCCGTCAAGAACCGAGGTCCCCCGCTAGTGCGAGGGCCTCGAGAGGACTCTTTCATTTTGTAGGTTAACGTCCTACTTTTCAGCTCATTAACCACCTTCTTTTAGATTTATCGCGTTTAGTACGTCATCATGCTGTTGTAATGACGTTTTACTGTTTGTATCGATCCTACTACCCGTTTCGTGTTAAATGGACTGTTGAAAATCTATCTATTGTAAAATTTTAGGATTGCGTGTGTTGAAACATATAACACTAGCCGAGCCTTGTCCATTTCGTACGACGTTATTATTGTCATGTAATTATTTTGTGTAGTTCTTAGTAGAGTTTTTGTATTCATCAGGTAATTTTTGAAATTTGAAAACACATATCCAGGAAAAATCAATGGTTACTAGTGGATCAACATTGGTACTACTAAATAAAATATAGTTTTAGCTTCCGCCCACAGCTTCGCCCGCGTGGATCATGGTCTCCAAAAATGGAATTATTATACATATAAACCTTCCTCTTGTTGTTGCGTTTAAAAGATCTAAGCATACAGACACAGACGCCGGAAAGCGACTGTATTTTATACTAGGTAGTGATAATGAGTGTAATTTACTGTTAGTACAGGATTCATGAGATCAGATCAGTGCCTCCGAAGATTATTTACTTGTTTGTAGACGACTATCAAAGTTAAACACTTTACCTCTTTGTAATATTAAGTATAAAAGAGGTGATCGTTTCAAATGAAGTTCTACTGTAAAACTTGAGGTACTACGTGGTAGGTACATGTTAAGAAACTTTAAATAAATTACTATTGATTTTATGCTATTGTACTCTAGAAGACTTTGAATATCATGTTACGTATTAAACTGCTGTGAATTGTTATAATTACTTAATTTTTTTATTGTTTTTATTGAATTTTTTTTTCGGTAAGTTAAAATTTTGGGAACAAAACAGTAATAAGGGAATTGCTGAAAGAAGCCTGTTTCTATTTACACCACGAGCCTAATACAGTGCGTAGGCAGACTGATACACTACAAATTACATCCCACATCGTAATACTCAATAAGCATGACAATAAAGAATAAACGTTAATATCATCCTCGGCAGCTAATATAGCAAGTTTGTGGACGGTAGTAGGCTCGTATTCAGCCAGATGCGGCCGGGAATGTCAATAAAGTCCCCATCACCAGATTGACTTGGATTACACGGGTCATCTTATGTAAAGCAGACGATATTGGTCGTAACTTATAATGTACTACACATTTTATTGTTATCCAGCATATTTAATAACGCATACTCTACGTAGGAGCCTGAATAATGTAACTAATACACATTGGATTGAGAGATTCGTAGAGCATATGATTATGTATCTGTAAGTATTATTTATTGGTGAAATCTATTGAAAAAAAAATGCAGTAATACTCGGGGTATTTAGTTACGCGGTAGGGAGGACCGAGCTGTAACCGCGTAAGTCGAATTTGTGTAAGTCGGTGTATACATGTTTATACAAAATAATCTTTTCAATTGGGGTCGAAGGTTTTTATGGTATATAAACTTTGATTATAGAAGACATTAATTCTTATATAGATGAAAAATGCCTAAAAAGCTTACAAATATGATTAAGTACTACTAGTTAAAGTGATATTTACTTTTTTTTTATTTTCTATGGTATAGTAGGGCAAACGAGCAGTCGGAGCCATTTTCATGACTACCGACACCCAAAAGTTTAAAAAAGAAGAAGGATAGTGAGCGCTCCAATAGAAAACAAGCCTTATCATACGGATGCCTTAGTTCTAGCCAGTGCAAGTCCCAATATAATTTTTTTTTTTTGCCATTTTCATGACTACCGACGCCCACAAACATCCACATAGAGGCTATACAGATGCGCTGCCCTCCTTTCTCCTCCCACCTCCATGGGCCACCGGCTACTTACACACCGCACGAAACGCGACAGCACAGCTGTCACTTTACGCCAGTCTCGTGTAAGCGAGAGGTACCTCCCCGGTCGTGCCGGCCCAATTCGACTGCATGCAAGCATGCAGTGTGGCACTACCTCTTACTAAACTATAACTAACTCATAGTTCGTGTAAGTCCGGGTGGTGTATGTCGGGGTATTACTGTACACTTTGATGGAGTCGGTGGGGAAGCAGGGAATATTTAGTGACAACATTGAAGTAAACCACACAAATGGAGATCGAATAGTTCCACTGTTTCTTGGATTTAAATAAAATTAAATGTTTGTTTGTTTATGTCTCTGACTGTTAAATAGTGGGAGATAGAGGTCTCCAGACATCAGTGCTTTATCTTCAGAGAACTCTGAACAAAGTTGCTAACACATTTGTATTGGAGTCTCTAAATGAAGTTTTGATAAAAAAGTTCAAAGTCCGTGGTGTATATCTGGAATCATTATAAAACTTTTTCAAGTTGTGCGTTGGTGTTCACATTACATCAGGTGACCTAACTGCTCGTTTGCTTCCTATGCTATATAAAAAAAAAAAGTTTTGAACACCACGTCACGCGTAAATAGCGAATGAAATTAGCTAAGCATTAAGTTAAAAGTGAAAATCTAGCACTATCCATCTCTAATAAATTTCAATACCCATTGAATATTATTCACAAAAATGAAGAGCTTTTAGTGAGAGATGCACTTTGTTCCGTGTTACACTATGCAACGTCTAGCCTCTTCCGTCTAGTCACGTATCATTTACGTCAAAAGGAATAGCGATTTTGAGTTGGCGCAGTTGACTAATAAAATGTCTTAGTAACCCAGTCCAAGGCAGCGTCGAATTTTTACGATACGTCATAGGTGGGGCACTGGGGATATTTGTCAAAGTTATAGGGGGAAGCATTAAAGTATTTACGACATAACGATATTACAACTAGAGGAATAACACAAAAAATATGGGTGCCTTTAATGTTTAACTTTACCTCATGAATAAAACCATTCACATATCGAATTTATTCTTTAAAAAAGCATTAGACTTCATATACAATTGCATTGTGTTTAAGTAAATCTCCTTCTCTAAATAAATACTAAATATCATAAGGCCATAATGTGTTTGATACTTTTACAACAAAAACTAATCAATTTTCCGTCGATAACAACTTAATAGATTTTTTAATTTCGCCTATTTGCACATCTACACCTAGTTCCTTGAAATGAGACTATAATCAATTTTTACGTGCATCTATCGGTGCCATGATCACTGGAACCAAAATCAGCTTACGCTATTAATATATAAGATACCTACTACACATATCCCTCTTCGCATTTTATATAATCCATCCATATCAGTGATCATCCATAAATCCATTATCAGTGTTACTCAAACACATTTCTTTGAAAATCAGAATATCAAATATATACAAATCCGAAATTTCGAACCCATATTTTTTTTAGATCTAATTATATATAATTTATCTAGTTAGCTTAAGCTTAGCACGAACCAATCTAGTTAGTCTTAAGTACGAGACGGAAAGCTATCAGCGAAAAAATACTATTTACATACAACTACCAATCTCCTATCGCTATGGGTTTATTAGAAGAGATGCTAAATTGATATTTAATAATATAAAAATAAGCTTGTTGTCGGCGAGTAAAGGCTCAATCACTCTAAGTACCTATTGAGAGCACGTAGTGCTTCTGAGTCGGATTGGAGCCCGCCTCTATAAGTAGGAGCCAGACGACTGAGCGTGGGGGTTTTTTTACCTTCATATAATCATAAAACAAACTTGCTAGGTCTTATAATATTGGTGTATTAAATTTTAATCAGCTATAATTGCAGGCATATTGCTCCCTTGTAAGACTAGCGGTCTTAATTTTTTGGGTTCCGTATCTCAAAGAGAAAAAACGGAACCCTTATAGGATCGCTTTGTTGTCCGTCTGTCTGTACGTCTGTCAAGACCTTTTTCTCTAAAACGTGTGAAGGGATTAAGCTGACATTTGCTGTCAAATACGGAGGTCAGTTACGTCTTGATGCCTTGAAAAAATCACATTTCTAAGTTAACGCAATAAAATGTTATAGCCAATTATGCACAAATTTTGGTACTTTGTCGAAAACCAAAAAAATATCGGGTACTTCCCGTTGACCTGGAGTTGTGAAATTTCGCAAGAAGTAAGAACTTATAGCACATATATAAGAATAAATCTGAAAACTAGTAAATTATATGTAGATCATTGGAAAAATCATTATCAACTTATAACTGTAATTCGTTGCATACTGAATATGTGTGAGCAACCGCTTATATACGTTCGTCAACTTAAACGGCAGGCGTAAAGTTACAATAATTGAAAACCATGCATTACGTTTGGATTACGGAACTCTCGGTGTGCGAGTCGGACTCGCACTTGACCGGTTTTTATTTATTAACATAGCTTTTTCATGACTACCGACGTCCATAGATATCATAATAGTTATGCCCTTTTTATCACAAACCACGCATCCGCCTATTAGTTTGCGGAAGAATCACGTGAGCATAACACTGGGCAGTCGCCCAAAATTGCCCAAAATTGAATTGAAAATATAATAACAAAAAAAAATCATTAAAGCATTAAAATTATCACAACCTTAGTCCTAACTCTCGCCGAAATTTGCTCACTTTGTAATACAAGTCAAATTCAATGTAACCGAACGTCTGCTTTAATACCATTTGAATGGACCAGAATCGCGTCAATTGTGACTCGTAGTGAACTTGCAACGAGTTCTGTATAACACAATACGGCGGTGAATCCCGGCGGTGCGCCTACCGAAACTGGAATGCTTTGAAGTATACACTCTATATCTATATACTCTTCAACTATTTATCACTCGTGCCGCCCGATATTGTTCCCTGCATATTGAAATACTTGTTACTGTGCAGCCTATCACATTATTATACACGATTATGAAAATATCTTACGATATTGAAAGATGAAAATTCGTTACTTGAGAAGGTATTTTAATATCTAGCTCTGAGTCTTTAAGGTATGTTTTAAGCCTGAGTCGATCTTGGTAGAGTTCATCCCCCGATAAAGCTTTAAAATTGCACGTGGAGCTTAGGGTTTTTTATATAATAACTAGCTTTAGAATAGAATTCTCATATCTGCCACAATAATTCTTTAACCCTTAAAAATATGTTTTTTATAAAATGTTTAATTTGTCAATATCTCTAGGAATATGTGTAGTGTTTCATGATAAGATCAGTTGAGTCGTTTTGTCTTGAAAGCGTAACAAACTCGTTCACGTTTATAAAATAAGTCGGATTTAATATCTAGTTGATACAACTCTCCTTATGTTTTTAAGAGCCGATCTTGGTAGAGTTGATCCCCCGATATTGTAGCTTTAAAATTGCACGCGGGTGTTTTTGCTACAATGGAGCTTAGGTTTTTTTATATAATAAATTGTACCCGTGGGATGGGGTAGCTACATGTAGCGGAGCGGCGGACGAACGATATAGCACATAGCCTAGTGTAACTATATAGAGTTGTACTCAAAGACAAGTCCATGGTTTTGGACAGTGTTAAGAAAATGGTGTAATAATAACGTTGAGAATTCCTATAGCACACAATTGTAAAAAATGGCTCTGTGATTATTTGTTACAATATATTGGACTTATTATTTTAAGGTATTGCATCTTATCTTATTGAGCAGTAAGAAGGCACCACAGATTAACATATATTACTACGATCTATAGCTGACGCCTGTCGCTATATTTTACTTAACAAGCTTTATGTTACTAGTTGCGTTAATTATCGTAGAAATGTCGGGATAAAAAGTTTTTTATATATTTACTGGCTATTTCTCAAAGCTACTGAATATACACAGTAAATTTCATGAATATAGGTCGAGCCGTTTCGGAGATCTTTTGACTACGAATATAGTGGTACGAGAGATTAAGATTTAATAATTAAGATTGAAATAATAATAATATCAGCACATAACTACATCTTAGTTCACTGAGATACTACTTATTATAGGCATAGGCATGGGTCTCCTCGAGGAATGGCGAGAATGGCTCTACACCCTGATTCAACTATCCTTTAGCTCATAGTCTAGGTCAATCTCCCATACCGTTGGTACAGATCAAAACTCAATTAAACATTTTAATTGAAGTGAGATTATTACACAAATACACTTATAATCCCCCAAACAAAGTAAATCGGAACTTAATCACGCGGAAACAAACAAGTCACACGGCCTTTGTTGCCTGCTGAATTATTGCAAAACAAAGTATGAATACTTATTAAATTTATAATTCTTCCTATAAGTTGATCGGAGGCGAGGCGAGGCGTCCGCGGGGGAGGGGAGTTTCTAATTAAATATTAAGGGCGTCCATACACAGACGTGGATGGAACTCCGCTCATATAGGCGTACATCGTACGACCCCAGCCCGCTTCTGTGAATACATTCCAGATGGTTCCATTTCGATTTGATTTTAAATAGCGTCATGTTAAATAACCAATAACCTTAATCATCATCAAGCTACATATATATGAGCCTATTTTATTGAATGCCACATGAAAATTTATAGACGTTTCCATTTCTTCTCATTTCCATTTATTAGTTATTATAGTTATTGCGTATTGTTATATATGTTATCAATTATTATTTTCATAATAATATATCCGATTATTAAGCATGAACGCCTAAAGAACCACCTTCCTATTCGCATTTAAGACTCCACTGCACTGAGGTCTGATCGGGGTCAAGATCCGCATAATGCTAATCGTGCATGCAACATTGATAGCCGAATAGTTAATTAGTAATATCACTTCTATCGGGATGCCTCTCGTCGACAGAAAGGGGTCTTTTTTACCCTAAACCTTGTCTAGTTTACTAACACTCACATACACAGTCTTTGATTTACACACACTACCGACATCGCATTCGATGAAGCTTTTAGCTTCCAAGTATTCTACTCAAAAAGATATCGTATTGCCGTCTATCAATGATCGACAGCGCTGCAATAGGGAACACAGCCCTCAAACAGCCTCAGGTGATGGTCTGTTAATTAGCAATTGTTCGGATTTGACTGTCTGCCGTGTCCAGTTCAAACAAATTCTCCTTTAGTTTTGTGCAGTAACACGGCCGAAAGACGCGAACGGTAGTTCAGGAATGTTTTATACAGGTTTCGCTTGATTTGCATTGAAAGTAGCTGCAGTGTCAACAACCTGCGCTTTCGTTTGTTCTCTTATCCTAAGTACACAGTTGAAATCTCTCCCGGGTAGGTACAATAATTATGGTAGGACCGGAATGAAAATTATAGAAATTTTGAGAATGTTCACGTGTTGAGACTATCCTGTATTATCTACATCAATGTATTTGCAAGAATTATTATCACATCAAAAAAAATCATGTAAAATTTTCGACGGATACATACAACACTAAAGTACTGTAAGTAATCGTAGCAGGTATTGAATCTGCTTAAAAGTACTCTATTTAGTTGTATTTTCTTAGTAAAATATTCACAAAGAAAAGTTAAATTACTATACTAATAAATATTTCCATTGCAAAATTTGGTATCTCCCTTTAGATTTTAGAAGGTACCAACCCAGACATGCTTTGCAATAAAAAAACAAGTCAGACGAAACGAAATCTTTTAGTCAGAAAATCGGTCAGTAAACGACGAAGTTTTCCAATAAAAGTGTGGAGGAAAAATCTTATTTGATGTAATGACTTCACTTACATTTGGTTTTAAGGAATAACGTGGAGACTTGTGAAATCGAAAGACTTAATTTTAGATTTTCTCGTATTCTGAGATTAGATATTCCCTGTCGAATAATGTAGCTTAGGCCTTATATTGGCTAGGCGGCTAGGCGTATGAGGGGCGCTCTATTAATCGAAATCTCGTCAAAACAATATTCTATCACTTTCTTTATACCTATAATTGTTTACTACATATATTTAATTTATTTGGGTCCCAGTACAGGTTATGCATTCGTCTCGACCTATGCGATAATTAATAATTATAATAATTATTATCAAAGAGTAATTCAACATAAATAGTTTTTAAGTCGTATTTTAAAGCACTAAAAACTTATGCTTATATGAAATTAAAAAACCGACCTAGTACGAGTCCATATCATTCCATTCCATTATTTATAAAAGTAACTTGCTAAAAAAAGTACCTAGCTATGAAAAATAGCCTTTGTATGAACGACAAAGCTGTACCTATTTGTGTTTTTGAAAATGTATTATTTCTTAAAAACTAATAGGTAATGATATCTCGCTAAAACAAATTTTCTTTGAGATCTGGATTGATTAAAAGTTTACTTTGAGATCTACAACAGCCTGTGTTTTTTTTTTGTGATTTCTCACTCTCTTATTTTAAAAGTTAGGTCTTCGTATAAGTGGAAGGAAGATATGCTCCTTTCTGCTTCGGTAGAACGAGAACTGATGATGACGTATAGAATTTAATCATTATAATAATCATTAATCACGATTGGGTCGTGATAATTATTTAAACCTTTTCCACGTCACCTACCAACAAAACGTTGTATTTTCCGCTATATAATTAATACAATAATTTACAAAAGACGGCGACAAGGATGCGCGTTAGGCGACATGCATAATGCATGCATAAGTCTAAAGGCTTCATCAATACCTGTTATTAAAATGACACAGCGCGGGAAATTGTCGCTGGGCCTCATGCTGTCAGAGAAATAACAGCTGACGATGTCACTAGCTTTCGAAACGCCAACACTGATAGTAAAATTTAATCACAAAATGACAGAGTGATCGAAGATCTTTACCCGAGCGTGTAAACAAAAACTATACGCAAAGATGATGAAGGGCCCATCGTAAATTACGTCTAAAACTACTATAAGCTGTGGACGTTTTGTTTAAACGCGTTGAATGTATCTTACTTTTATCTATTTATCTTTTTACACCAGAGTGTCACCAATGTTGTTGCCGTTTCATGCACATGTTCTCGCCTGGGTCCCACGGGCATTGGCCATATTGGCATTTAATTCTAAGTTCCTGACCCCTTGACCTTTATATAGATTATAGACGAATCATTTTGCATGCAGCGCTGGTTATTTAACATTTATATTACGTCTTTTTGAATCGAAGCAAACAAATCTAAAGTCAGTCAGTGCATTAATATATATGTCCGAAAATCGTTATTTTCGGTTTGTGTGTGGATTCCATTTCGATTACTATATGTACTATATGTACTATATATTTTATAAAAATATCCGCAGCCACAAAAGAGCGAACGAACTGATGAAATCTTTGTAACGGAAGGCTTATTTCCTCTTTTGGGCTCCGTGTCCAGCGTCCGTATGTCCGTCATCAATGCGAGGTGTATTTTAAAAATCGGGATAGGTAAGGATTAAATACTTTTTTATGGCGAAACTAGCAGTGGCTGTGCCTGCGTGAGCGTTATGTGAATGGTATAAAGTGTGTTGGGGACAAAGGGGTGGTAAGGTTTATTTTGTGTTAATTAGTCTGTGTGGAATTATTATATGAGACGGTTACAACCAAAAAAAAACCTCAAATTAATTGTATATTTTATTTTTAACTAACTGTTCCCCGCAGTTTGACCCGCGTCACATCTAATATATAAAATTCTCGTGTCACAGTTTTCGTTGCCATACTCCTCCGAAACGGCTTGACCGATTCTCATGAAATTTTGTGAGCATATTGAGTAGGTCTGAGAATCAGCCAACATCTTAGTGCCACGCTGTATGCTTGCATGCAGCCGAATTGGGCCGGCACGACCGGGGAGGTACCTCTCGCTTACACGAGACCGGCGTGAAGTGACAGCTGTGCTGTCGCGTTTCGTGCGGTGTGTAAGTAGCCGGTGGCCCATGGAGGTGGGTGGAGAAAGGGGGGCAGCGCATCTGTATAGTCTCTATGCAGATGTCTATGGGCGTCGGTAGTCATGAAAATGGCTACAACTGCTCGTTTGCCCCCCTATACCATAAAAAAAAAAAACATCTATTTTTCATCCCGATATTCTCACGGGATCGAAAGTTACGCGGGTGAAACCGCGGGGCGCAGCTAGTAATTTATAAACTTCACCCCCTTAGGCACTGAAATTATGAAAATCCTAACTCAAATAACGTCGTAGGCTTATGATTACGATTGTATAAAGGACATAAATACAAACATTAATTTTTATGTGTCTACTAGCGGCGCCGCGCGATTTCACCCGCGTAAGTATCGATATCGTGTAAATATCGAGATGAAAAATGGATGTAGGCTGATTCTCAGACCTACCCGATATGCACGCAAATTTTTTGACAAAAATTATATATTGACTAGCTGCGCCCCGCGGTTTCACCCGCGTAAATTTCGATATTGTGGAAAATCATCCCATGGCATCCCACAGGAATATTTTTTCGGGATAAAAACTATTCTATGTGTTAATCCAAGTTACCCTCTATGTGTGTGCAAAATTTCATGAAAATCGGTTCAGCAGTTTTTACGTGAAGAAGTAACAAACAAACAAACAAACAAACAGACAAACTTTCACATTTATAATATTAATAAGATTAAAAAATAAATATGAGAATCCGTCGATCCATTTCGGAGGAATATGGTAACTAACATTGTGATACGAGAATTTTGTATATTTTCATCTCGATTTTATTTAATAGATGTATACAAATGTATCTTTTGTAAAATATTCACAACAACAGAATAATATACAATATGTGTAAAATGAAACAGGGGCTGTATTCTTCATGGTTTGGGACTTATCGTATCAAAGCGCTATTCACTTGATTTTTCGAAGCGAAATCGTCTTTAGCGTTAGGTGGGAGTAAATAATACCTGTAAGTTCGCGTGAACAAACACGCTTTACTATGAACTTGTTCTAAAAGCTCCTTAACTTAATCTTAAACACTGAGTGTGTTTTCTAGAAGTTTTAGAACGTTAGTTGAAGCTGACTCAAAGATAATTGCAGCATAATCTATTTTTTGCCTAATTAGGGCTTTGTTTTTAATGTACTGAACCTGATTATAAAAATTTAAGTGTTTACTTAATACTTTGAATAACATTCATTCCGTTATATCACACGACATGACCTTCGTACAATAGCGGAAGATTGAATTTAGATGATCCTAAATGTTTAAAATATTGCTTAAATAATACTGAAACAACTGTAAACTTTTTAAAACTAAATAAGTTTTATAATCCTACTAATATTATAAATGTGAAAGTTTGTATGTTTGTTTGTTTATTACGCATTCACGCAAAAACTGCTGAACCGATTTTCATGAAATTTGGCACACACATAGATGGTAACTTGGATTAACACATAGGATAGTTTTCATCCCAAAAATGTCCCTATAGGATGTCAGGGGATGATTTTCTATTTTCCACGGAAACGAAATTTACGCGGGTGAAACCGCGGGGCGAAGCTAGTGTTATATAAGGTTAAGTGGCCGCTAATGACCTTAGATGTTTAAGCGACCTTAAATAAAGAAAATTAAAAAACATTCTATACTACAGTTTTAAGTATTTACCTGTAACAGTAGTTCTATGACCGTTTGTTTTTTGTCTCATATACTCATATTCAGATATAACTGCTATTTCAATATTAATTAATATCCACATCAAACAAACAATCCTTGTCTGCAAGAGAAGTGAGAAACCTCAAAACAGACGGCCAGAAACTAAATTAATAATTTATTTTACTTTTGTCATGTTTAAGCCACCTCCGTTGGCACTTCGCTAACATTTTAAGTTCCACTTTACTTTTGGTATGCAGAATAAATGACTCTCTGTACAAAGCAGAAGTAGGTACGAATTCAAATGTTTGGAATTATAAGTAAGTTTCTTAATTCATCGACGCAATCTTTTATTTAAGCGGCACAACAATTTAAATAATTTTGTTTTAAAAAAGATGATATCTAGGAATATTTGACGGAAAAATGACAACCGATGGCTTCATTACTTGCCATCAAAGTTTCGTATTTGATATTTTTTTTTACCATGGTGGCAAACAAGCAGTCCTATCAGTTTTCATGATTTCTGACGCTCATAGACATATATAAATAAATAAATATCCACACATATTTATTTACACACCACGTTAGCCTAGCGTCGTACTAAGTACCGTAAGGACTTGTGTTACGGGTGCTAGACAACGGAAATATATTTAATATGTTTTATACATTTAAGAAATTTTATATATTTAAGATTTATATTACAGAAATACGTATAATACATAATATGTAATCATCCATGACCAAGGCGGGATTCGAACCCGCGACCCCTGGCGCAACATGCTCCACTTATCCGAGCCCTGTACCACTGCGCCAGCCTGGTCGTCAAAAAGTATACGTTACGTACGTAAATATATACGTTAATCAGATGCGTTGCCCTCCTTCCTCTTTCGGAACGAAAAGAGACGCGACAGCACAGCTGTCACTTTACGCCGGTATCGTGTAATCGAGAACTACTCGGTCCTGCCGGCCCAATTCTACTGCAATACAGCGTGGCATTACCTCACACTAAATTCTAGTAAATTTGCATTCTATAAGAGAAGCTGTTGCTACAAACTGTTACAAGATGTTTGGAACTTCCTTTGTTCCTACTTTTAGACAGTTGGGTTAACAGTTTTAAACTTCACTGGCCGTTCATTAAAACTCATAACGAATTGTTGTTACGTAATTTTAATTGCTTAGCTATTTCCATAACAAGCTGACCCATAATTTTACCTTTGTGTCAACTTTGAGAGCAGGTGTTGTTTGATAAAGTCTTCAATGTTCCTACGTAATTTAGAGCCACCACACTTTTAGCGTCGACGATCGGCGACTTGGTCGCTTTTTAGAAGCTGAAAGCAGCGATCACACGCTCCCCACCGCACATTTAGAAACTCCGAACCTCTAGTATTGCCGATCGAGTATCGGAGCAGTGGCTGAAACGCGCGATTCCAATACCGCGACTGAACGCAGTCGCAAAATCGCCAATCGATCAATTTCAGATTGTAATCTATATGCCAAATTTTATCTTAATTACTTCAGTACTTTTTATGTTAAAGAATAATAAACCTAAATAACCACTTTATAATATCTAAATATAATATTAAAAATATTATTTACTACATAGTTCCCTATAAATCTTAGAAGTATGATTAAAATACAATAAAATTTATTACATATAAAGTCTCATAACAGGATTCCACAGACTAATATACTAGACTGTAGTTAAATACTAGGCATGTGTAGCGTCAGAATGCGTAAACTATTTTTCAACGTTCCATTTCGCCGACGCTACCAAGACCCTTTTTCATACATGTATAATTACATACATTAATGGCCTCACGGGTCCAGTGCATGTACCCTCCACAAAGTACATTAGCTGGTAATGGACGCTCTCCGCAGATCGTGCTGACACTAAAGCTTATTACCCCTCGAACGCCAAAACCATTGATGTTGTTATAATTTCGTACTACACGATGCCACCCATTTCCACCTTAGTTAAATTTAAACCATATTCAATAGGAATTGAAAACTGAAAGCTTCTATATAAGCTTCTGAAACGTTGGGCTTGTAAAAGCTTACTAATATTATGGGTGTGAATGGGAGTTTGTTTGTTACAATTTCACGCCAAAACTACATAATCGATCATCGTGAAACTCTGTACATATATTCTTAGAGGTATAAGGAAAGGACATAGGATACTTTTTAATAAAAAAGTAACATTTGCGGACGCGAGCGAAGCCGCGGTTAAACGGTAGTAATTAAATAAATCCCGATAAAATCCATTACGTTGTTTTATTTTTAATTTCATAAAGCTTATCAGCTTATTAATTATTTCATAAAGCTTATCAGCCGAATTCAGGATTTGAGACTTTTGAGACCTTTTTAATACCATAGTTTTAAGTGAAACATGAACAAACAATAAAATAAAATTAATTGTAACACGTATTATAATGTATAATATATTTTTTTAATCAGAAGATTTTTTTCATTGTTCTAGGATTACTATCTACAACAATGCAACTTAAAAAATATTAATCAACGCTACAACGCTACAAACAAATAACACATAGGACACGGGTATGAGAGGCGCGTCTAAGCCTGGCAAACGAACTTTGTTGGTCAAACTCGAAGTTTTCATCCAGTGTTGTTCTATAAACACGTCAAACGCACGTACATATTATTTACTAATATTGTAAAGAAGTTTCCAACTTTGTTCGTCTGTAGGGGGTGATGTTCGGAAATATCCAATCATGAATATTATTTGACTAAAATAAATCTACGCTATTTAGGAGGGACATGGGCTATATTTCATATTTGAATACAATTTCTCACTTTCTTGGTCGTCAGATATAAATCTGACGACCAAGAAAGTGAGAATGGGTGAACTTGTAAATTTTTGGTAAGAAGTAGTGCCAGTCTAGTTTAATCCAGCGCTGAGCACATTTATCAGGATTCGTCAGACTAAGTTGAAAGTATCCCATTCCACAAACTTGAGTTCTTCCACTTTTATTATCTATGCAGGGCCCGTTCCAATAAGTTTCCATCATAAAACAGCCGGGCACTCGGGGCTCGGCACCAGGATCAATGCACTATCAATGCAATAAATTCTTTACTCGGGATTAGTTTCTTGTAAAATTTCCTTGGAAACGGCACGAGGCGCTGTCATCTCAAATTCTACAGAAACTAGACTCCACTATTCTTTATATTGGGACTTGCACTGGCTAGAACTAAGGCATCCGTATGATAAGGCTTGTTTTCTATTGGAGCGCTCACTATCCTTCTTCTTTTTAAAACTTTTGGGCGTCGGTAGTCATGAAAATGGCTCCGACTGCTCGTTTGCCCTCCTATACCATAATAAAAAATAAAAAAAAACAGAAGGGGACAAATGAGGAATCAATTTGGTGACTACCGACGCCCATTCTCTATTTTTTCATTCTCTATTTTTTTAATAATATATTTTTTTGTAAGTTTGTTTTTAATAAACTTCTCTTTAAGTATCTTTACAGAAATGCGTCTCAATATTCATTTGTCTCATTTTCCTACATTTCAAAAGGAGACAGTGAGACAGTCTTAAAGACAATGTCTAGTCAGCTATGCAGCTTCGTCCTCCTCATCTCTCATCCGTCTTTAGCAAAGAACTCATCTCCTTTACCCTTTCTACGTTGCTAATTATACAAAAGTTTATATTATATAATGTTATATTCAAAAGCAATAGACAAAGAGTGACCTAGATCTGTGCAGTATTAATTTATAGCGATGTACAGTTTCATCTCCATCTTGTTAATGATTAAAGAGTTTCCTTTGGCACACTAGTGTTACAGATTACTTTACGGTGCTCCGTGTTAGCGCAAATTGAACATACCTGCAATTTTAATGCTAATGTTGCTGAGACCTTTCGAGCCACTTTGGCATTAAGTCATATTTCATTATACGGTGATGGGATGTGAGTACAGTAGGTAATATCTCGACTTACACTATCCCTATTTACGCGAAGCCGCAGTTACGCGGTTTTTAAATATCACAACTTTCACTCGTTAAACTACATATTAGATTTTTTAAGCTTGCTTCGCCTAAAGAACTATTAATGTCTTACTAACTACTAACTACTTAATATAGTGCCACGTATTGCAGCCAAATTGGGCTGATGTCCGTTACAAACAAAACGAAGATGGCGTTAGTTAAAGTAAAAAACTAAGTCTCATTATAGTTCTTCGAAAAAAAAAACACATTTAATAGACATCTTAGAACTGCCCTCTTATCTAACCGCAAGGTTGTATACGGGATAGTAGAATGACCACCAAAACAGACAGTTCGGGCGTATACAAGTCCACCTTCACCAAAAATAAATAGCGACAATAAACAAATTTATTACAGCAATATAAATAACGTAGCTGTATTTTATGTGTAATCGAAAATGCAAACAATTTAAATTTATGCAAATTTCTAAATAACATATCCGAAACACCTTTACTTATTTATGTCTGTTATTTTGTTGGTTCATAATTATATGCATATTATCGTGACTATTATGCATGAAATTTCGAAACACCTATGACAATCTATTGGAATAGTTCTTTAAATAATATTGTTATCATTTACAAAGCTAAATACTAAACAGCCTGTAGAATGCTGATGCCATACCAACGACCGGCTGGCGCAGTGGTTACAGCTCAGGTAAAGCATGTTGTGCCCGCGGTCGCGGCCGCGGGTTCGAATCCCGAAATAAATTTATAAAAAAATATGTCCATTGTCTAGTACCCGTAACAGAAGTCCTTACTGTACTTAGTACGGGGCTAACTTGTGTAAACTCCTCAGATATTATCTTATTATTATATTGCGAGCCGCTTCTTGCCTTGCATGCGCAGATAAAACGCAAGAAGTAGAGAAATGTACAGTCTCCTAATGTAACTAAAAGTACTGGAAGAAGCTCCATAATTTCCCTATTTTCCCTGACGACTCGCATTAACTAGACGCAAACACACATCCCCACTTTCAGTCGCAAACGATATTAAAATTTACCCAGATACTCGGAGAGAATGGACGGCGTTTCACAAAGGAGTGATAACAAATGGAATCTGATAAATATGTCACCTCAATATTCTAAATTATTTGAAAACACCTAGAGCGGGACGAATTGAAGATGGAAATATTTATTCATATTATTCAATCGTTTTTAATGTTAAAAAAATACAAATGATAGGAACGCTTTTATGAATTCGCTAGGTTTCGCTACCTCCGTTTCTCGGGTAGAATAAAAATACAAATAATAGTTTATTTGCTCAATTCACTGTTATAATAATACCTTTATTTAGGTTAGGTATCCTTGTTCAACTAATGAGGCATAAAGAATATTATCAATTAATTTACAAATAAGGACCATTTTTATAAATTATTGTAATCTGTAACTTTTAATTTGTGTCAATCTTAGTAAGTAAATACTTTCTTTCAAATACGTTACAAGTGACATCGCGTTTCGTGCAGTGTGTAAGTAGCCGGTGGCCCGCAGATGGGTGGAGGTTGCAGGGCAGCGCATGTATTACCTTTATGTGGATAATAATTGGAATATAAATGTACGTACGCCGCAGCGAATGTGTTTTCGTTATGTATTTCATTATTATTTTTCATTACTACATTACATTACATTTTTTTCATTACTATCGACGCCCATGACTGTGGGCGCCGATAGTATTGAAAAAAATATCGAAAAAACATTCACTGCGGCCGACATTTATTTTACACGTTTTACCTGAATGCAACGGAAAAAAGTGTAACAAATCTCGAGCGTATGTATGAAGACTTTTATGTTCCCCGCTGTATATAATAATATAACCTAAACGGTTGTAACATTATGTGGTGTCGTTAGGATCGCCTTGATAACGTAAGTGACACGGGGTATATTAATTACATTATTTAATATTAATTTATTTACTATATTCCATAAAATGTCTCAACATTTTCAGGACAACAGCTGCTCTGGGGTTGATGAATATTTAAAAAATAATAATTAATTAAATAATAGACAAATAAAGATATTCCATTCCAATCATTTATTGACATGTGTTTATTTTATTTCCCTATTTAAAGTAAATTTATAATTAATTAATTATTGTACACCATTGTTATGGTAGGTTAGAACTTCAATTATAGAAATTAAGATCTTTATGTACTAGGTACATCTCACAATAAAAAAA
The DNA here is from genome assembly GCA_001625245.1 of Calycopis cecrops. Lineage (NCBI taxonomy): Eukaryota > Metazoa > Arthropoda > Insecta > Lepidoptera > Lycaenidae > Calycopis > Calycopis cecrops. The sequence continues at coordinate 183,798 of LUGF01042765.1, forward strand.
ATAATTAAAAATAATAATAACAATAATATTTTCTAATGTTATCTATTACTATAATAGAATTTGACTTTAATTTCTAAGTTATGACGCAAAAGCACATGTGCATCATTAGATGCAACTAGTGGATATAAATCTGGATAAAATCTTATAATACAATAAAAAATACCATAAAATAAACCGTAAGTAAACGTGGTTTTTTATCCTAGAGGCGACAGCCTCGCCTAAAAATCAGTTGTGGTCGCATTTTGATATCGAGATCAGAAAAATAAAACGCTAAAAATAATAAAGAAAAATAATATAGCAAAATTGTTATTGATAAATGAAAGAAAGAAGAAAGAAAGAAAAGTTTTTATTCAAAATAGAATTACAAGAATTACTTTTTGAACGTCAATTAAATCTACCACCAATAAATTACAGACCAATATATTACAGACCCAATTAATAATTACCAATAAATTAAGAATTATTAAGAATAATTACCAATAAATTACAGACCCAACTAAAGGTTTAAAAGGTTCTCAAGGTTCTCACTGGCATCTAGATAATGAACCTAAGGAGTGTTGTAGACAATATCATTACTTTGAACGCAATAAAGGAAGCAAGATAAAAGGCAACAGAGAAAAGGTAAATCATAAAATGAAGCACCTTTTTTCAGCACCTGCTCGAAACTAGCCGGCTTTGGTCGACGTTGCTTTGAAGCCAAGTAGTTGGCACTGAATACCAAGAAGAAAAACGTTTTCCCGCGTAAATAATTATTTCAGCACAAGGAGGTTGTAAAAAAGGCACTATAGCGATTGCAAAAAATGTAAACTTAAATCTTAATGCTACACGCAGTGCATAAGTAGCCGGTGGCCCATGGAGGTGGGAGGAGGAGGACGGGCAACGCATCTGTATAACCTCTATATGGATGTCTACGGCCGTCGGTATTAATGAAAATGGCTCTGACTGCTCGTTTGCCCTCTTATACCATTAAAAAAACATGATGAATGAAAATGACGTTCGCTAGTAACATTTTTCCCTGGCTAACGCCGCTAAGTTTTTACAATCAATTAAAACGTCTGTTAATTAATCAAATAAAGCAAACTTTCTAATTACACGCTACAATGTACAAGGATAATCCTAAAAAAGTAATAAATTTTAAAGTTTAAGAATTTCACAGCACATTAAATAATAACATTAACTTTAACCATAGCTTCAGTTAATAGACATAGATAAATAATAATCAGTAACGTTACATCTTGGTGTTCATAAAAAGGCAGGTGATGACAGATAGAGGTTGTCAACTACTGGAAAAACTACTGGATAAGACAAAGAATACACCATACCGGCGTAAATTGACAGCTGTGCTGTCGCGTTTCGTGCGGTAAGTAGCCGGTGGCTCGGTGGACAGCAACGAATCTGTATAACCTACGGGCGTCGTAAAATGGCTCCGACTGCTCATTTGCCACCTTATTAAAAACCACCCGGTACAAAATATACTCGGTTCATCATACAAAGTCTTTTCTTTTAAACCAACAAAGACTCGTGTCTGTCTGTCTCGCTGTCCTGCGAAGAGAGAGAGAAGAGAGAAGAGCACAAACCTCATCAAGTTGCGTACTAATATAGCCCCTGGGCTACGGCGATGTCTGCGTCCAAGTCCACAAGCATTACGACGGTGTTTATTCTCGTGGTGGCGCTGCTACTCCTATGCGATATCCTCGAGCATGTAGAGAGGTAGCAAGTATGTAGATGGTGGTGAAATAGATCCGGGAAGGTGCATTTTATGTGCGCATTTCAGTGTCGAATCTGTTGCTTTAGCATATAGATAGACAGCATGTAAATATATGGTGGTGAAATACATCCGGGGAGGTACCTTTTGCGTCATAGAGATTTGCGCTTGCACATTCCAGTGGGGAATCTATTGCTTCAGCATGTAAAAAGGTAGTAACATTGTTTATATATTGTTGTGAAGGAATGTACCTCTTACTTGATTAGACATTTGCGCATTCAGATTATACAGAAACGTGGCCCTCTTGCCAATTCTCTTTTGGGATATTTGGACTCTTGTAAGCAACATGAGAGACATAGCAAGTACTTCACATCTGTACCATGTAGGCCAGTCTTTCCCAAAGTGGGCGATAACGCCCCCTTGTGGGCACTAGATGCTCAGAGGGGGGCGGTAAGGGGCCAGAAACGACATAATTGTCTTTGAATATCAAGGTGTAATTACTAATAAGGGGGCGATACGAAGGAACTAATTTTCAAAGTGGGCGTTAGACGAAAAAGTTTGGGAACCTATGATGTAGGCGAAGTTCGTTACGAAATGGTGCAGTAACGACACTATCTCTTACAGAGAAAAGTATATGTTCTAATCACAAACTACTCCATAAACCTGAGGATTTATATTTATTATCCAATCGCAAAGTATTTTACATTTAATATTCATAAAAAATTGAATGCTTTGCAAAGCCTTTCTTCTACTTAGTTCAATGGGAAAAACTGCTATAAGGAATAAAAAAAATCAGGTGACCTCTTTTTTTATTCATAAATCAAGCGAACGCGGGGTTTTTATAGCAAAACTATGGATAAGAGGGAATATATTTTTTCCACAATGTTTTTATAACACCGGTATTACTTTTAACGAGTTAATATTTTATTAGGTTAATACCCGACGAATTAATTAATTATTACTACCTCCACAAGCTCGCCAGAGCTCTTGAATGAAATAATACTATTATTGAGCACGATTTTTATTTCGATATTAGATAAACGACCAGTTGGTCCACCAAACAAATTGCTATATTAACTATCTATTCCTTTTAGTATGTTTGGAGAAGATCAAGTCTTGATATATCATGAGCAGATTGATAGGTTGACCGCAATGTGACGTAAAGAGTTTTCACTACCCACATATTTAATGGAGAGAGTAATGGAGGTGAAGGAGACAAAAGACAAGTACCTCAGGAACGTGACTTAAGGCGGTTTTCTCCGTCTACCCTGAAGCCGTAAAGGAACTAGCACGGATGACGTGTATTGTTGATCCCATTTTTTTGTTGATCTTGTTTTTAGCGAGATGTACTTCCCCGGTCTTCCCACTCCATTTAGGTTATAATATTGCAATACCAAATATATTGCTCACAAACTACATAATACACATAAATTTACACTAATACCACTAAACCTTCTTTCCATTAATTCCTTAGACTACCTGAATAACTTCAGGTTAGTTTAGACAAAACTAATGCCGCACTACTTGTCTAGCTCAAACAACGCAAGTTTAGAGTAATATCTAACATGCAACTAATAATAAAAGCCCTTCGAATACATCCAAAGCATTCCCAGTCGCTTTGAGACACAAAGTTTTGATTGCAAACGGCGCGGGCGAGGAAGTTGACCAGCGGCTAAAATTCATAAATTATTCTAACATTCTGTCAATTGAGCCAATACGGTTCCCCTATTTAATTTACGATGGCCAGGGCCGAATTGAGTCCATTTAGTTTAAAAAGTTAAATGAAAAGAAAGAAACAATAAATATTTATATAGGAATATTGAAAAATTTATTCTCAATTACAAATTTAATTCTGTTTAGATCTCTTGTATAAACTTAGATATCTGTAGATATATTATAGTCAGTATTGAGTTAAGTTTACCCAACCATTCGTTATACTCGTTTTTCTTGTACGTCTCGTTGCCATTTATTGGTCCAATTTGTACTTACCCGGTATTGTTTTTAATATTAAACCGTTTTTAAATTGAGAGGATACAAAACTTTATTGGCATGGATAAAGGACACTTGTGAGTTGTATGTGTCCTCAATCCGGCCCTGGCCATATGAATGACTTAGGGTTTAAAGTTTTAGACTATTCTAGTGATTGGAATTTTAGTTGAATTGATAATATGGGCAAATTACTGGTCGCATTTACGTTAATTAGACGCATACTTGTATTTATGAGAGATATGTATATGTGAGAGTTATCTACTCTATACCTCATTATATATATTACTAGCTGCGCCCCGCTGTTTCACCCGCGTAACTTTCGATCCCGTGGGAATATCGGGATGAAAAATAGATGTTGGCCGATTCTCAGACCTACTCAATATGCTCACAAATGAGAATCGGTCAAGCCGTTTCGGAGGAGTATGGCAACGAAAACTGTGACACGAGAATTTTATATATTAGATATTGCTTATAATACATATTATGTTTGATGACTATTATTAATATTTTTATTATTTTTTTTTTTTGTTTTAAATAAGGGTTATCTGTTTTTGGCTAGGTCTTGTTTTCTTTACTAATCAACGGTAAATCACTGTCCTCTGTTCCATTACAAACTCTCAGGGTGCCACAGAATATCGGTGTTGGAAATATACCACTGTATTTCCAGCCTATACCGAGTGGTATCCCCTTTCAGGCAAATGTACGTTACCTTGATAAATTAAATAGCTCTTATAAATGGAAAAACAGATTGCTATCTATCCTTTTCATTCATTGTTTTAATTTTGTTCATTGTTTTTCTTATTTTTTTTTTATATCTGTATTTTTAGTTACACCAGTACTATCAATGTTATCAAAAGTTTATGTATATGTCTGATTGCTACTGTATTGTTTGTGTAATGTACTTTGTTCTGAATAAAGTTTTATTCTATTCTATTCTATTTAGCAGCAAATACCTGTAATATGAGTGAATAGTTTCGAATACATTAACATATTTTTGAGTTGTTTTTTTTATCGTATAGGGAGGCAAACGGGCAATCGTAGCGATTTACATGACTTCGGACACTCATAGTCATCCTCATAGAGGTTATACAGATGCGTTGCTCTCTTTCCTACTCCTCCCTCTACCGCACGAAACGCGCCAGCACAGCTGTCACTTTACGCCGGTGTCGTGTAAGCGAGAGAGAGAAGCAATTCTGCATGCATGCAGTGACAGTACCTCTTACTAAACCACACCTTGTTTTACACCCACCGAAACAAAGAAACAGCGCAATTCTCTAAAGCTTTGTACCAGCTTACTGTTTTATAACATGAAACGTACGTTCTTTACAATAACTCTGAGATTCAATTAAATGAAAATGTGTTTACGTAAAACATTCACTGTTTCTTTTGAGCCGTCTGTTCCGTATTCAATCTGTAGTTAGGAGTAGGAATAAAGAATCCGCTTACACTGCGATCCTTTTGTAAAATTTAATATCTCGTGCATTCCAAACAATAACGATATATTAAAAGGAGCGAACGTGCATAATAAAGGCCTGTCCTTTCTACTTCATAACTGTTAGACGACAAACGTAGTAACAAGGTATTTTTTTCTCCAACTTTCCATAATCATGCGAAGTTTCCATGACAAACAGTTGCGTTGCTCACGGAAGCCGTAATGTCGCAAACAAAGGCTCTAGAGGCACAGTTCGCAAGATCACAGTACTGTTTTATAGGGGCATCACATCACTTCGACAATTAAATACGCATGAGTGTTTTTTTTTAATAATAATTAATATTTTTTTTATTGTACGCCCACAGACATCCTCACAGAGACTATACAGATGCGTTCCCCTTCATCCTCCTCCCTCCTACATGGGCCATGGATGTTGCAAGTTTGCTTGTCCGGTTGTTTAAGCAAACTGTTTTGGAAATTTAGCGCTTGCGTCACTATAAACTACATTTTTAAGAGGTAAATCAAGTAGTCGAAGCTGTACTACGGACATCATCCGAATAATTGTTAAACAGAAGCGTTGCCGTTCGCACGAAACAGCTGTCACTTAACGATGGTGTCGTATGAGCGAGAGGTACCTCCCCGGAGGTGGCGGCCCGATTTGGCTGCGATAGAACATGGCGCTACCTCTTACCCACACATAAATTAATATTTTGACTTCGTTATCGGTGCAAGGTTCTGTTTCCTACATAAACAATTTTACTGCATTATAAATTACATTTAGTTATTTTAAGTACCCTAGTTACTTAAGTAGTTAATAAAGATAAAAGAGTTTATAATTAAAATGGAATAATACCATTATGAATTTTATTTATAAATTCTTATATCATGGAACTTGTTAGGACCCATATAATTACCATTATTATGCATACTTTCGATATTTTATCACATTTAAAGATCTATTTTTTACATCATAAAATAAATGCATAATTAGAAGGTATGATTATCATGTCGTGTCTCAATTTTCATAATTCTACCTAATTCCTAATAAATATCGTGGCATAAGTGGGAAATGAAGTCATTTATCGAACTTTATGCATTATTCAAATGCGGCGACCACTTATAAATGCATATGTCACCATAAGATTGTAAAAACCGTAAGATTACAAAATAACTCGGAAGATTGTAAACTATTGGAAAATTGTGAACTGTACAAATCATTTACAATTTAACACATTATTTTTCGTTAGTTTATAATCTTCCCGGAGCAAACTGTAAAATTTACAGTTTACAATTTTCCGAGTTATTTTGTAATCTTACGGTTTTTACAATCTTACGGTGACACATATACATTATACAAAAAGAACCAACATACGTAGGCAATATATTTTTTGCATCATTCGGTGTAGTGCCACACTGCATGCTTGCATGCAGTCGAATTGGGCCGGCACGACCGGGGAGGTACCTCTCGCTTACACGAGACCGGCGTAAAGTGACAGCTGTGCTGTCGCGTTTCGTGCG
>LUGF01042765.1:190568-218245 GCA_001625245.1 Calycopis cecrops
AAAAAAAAAAAAAAAAAAAAGTCATCTTAAACTTTTGAGAACTAAATCTTTTGAAATGTAAAATTATTCTACATATAAAAAAATATGCACGTACTTACAGAAATACCAATTATGTATTGGTATTTATGTAAGTATGAATATACTTTTTATTCTCTCTTAACATAAGACAATTAAAGTAACTTAATTATCATAAGATTTGTTTAACATTTTCATAATAATTAAAATAAAAAATAAGAGGCATATTTGTGGCAACCCTCGTCCGTACCGTTTACAAAATGACATACTGTAATGTTGCAATAATAGCTGATGCCGTGCTGCAAACTATGTTAAGGTGGAGGCCCCCGCTTCATAACATTATGCATTGATGGCCCACCGAATGGCGAGGCGAATCAAAACTTGCAAACGAGCGATGGCAATTTCGTTACTTGCGAGTTACGCCATCAAGGCGCCCGGGATCGCTTTCGACGAATACGTAAAACGAACTCCTATCATGTTATGGATAGTGTCTATTAGGACATAGGCTGTTTCGTGTTAGCTGGCAAATTGTGCGGCGGCGCCCTAACAAGCTTCACTTGTGTCCTAATGAAAAATTATCTTCAATTAATCGAATTGGAATCGTATAGACTATAGAGCGTGTGGTGAGAGTACCGAATTATTTGGCGCGTGGTGTATTAAATATTAGTACAGAATTACTCCCTAGTTATAAGGGGACAATATCGTTTGCTTTCCTCGTATACTTTTCATTCTGCGTATAATTCACGACATTTCAATGTAACGCATTGTTCCCGACTTTAATAGCTTATTTTTTATAAATACTCGTAACATTATAGGTAAATGCGATAGTTTATATGTTCGTTAGTCTTTCAAAAATACAAAACTGATGAAAAAAATACAAAACTGATTTAGATGAAATTAGGCACAGATATGGATTACAATTTTGAATAAGATAAAAATACTTTCTATATCGAAAAAATAATACTGGCGAGACTTTTCGGTGAAACCGCGGAGGTCAGCTAGTATACATAATAAGTTTTTTTTTATATTTAATAACAAATGCATTTGTTGTTAATAATAAAACTTATGACCAAATAAAATAATTAATAACGGCTTCGAGATACAGTGAGCAACATCTGCCATAATTAATCGAACTACGTTAAGAGTTTATGTCTTAATAACGCAGACATACGTCAGTACCTACTCACCATACTGGCGGCGACAAGACCTGCAAGTCTAGTCTTAGTGCCTACAAGATGTGTGAGAGATAGATAGAGAAGTAGAGCGAATTAACAGACTCCCAATGACGTATCCATATTTCAATCTAATGATGTCGTTCCTAATATCATATTTCCTTATTGTGGCGTTATAAATGATAATAATGGTGATGTATGTATGTGTATAAATATTATATAAATATAAGTACATATAAATATAATGTATAAATATAAGCACACAAGTAAACAGCGCATAGCTCTATAATACATAACTGGGAAGCGCAAGCTACAATAAGACGACTTTTTGTCGAGACATGCCACGCCGGGCGAACCAAACAATTGCACGCAAGAGGGGAGGCGTCTGTAAACAAACAGACTTGCTTCTTTCAGATATATATATTTTTCTAAGTGCTACAGATGCATTGTAACAGGGTCTCGCGGGCACGTCTAGGGACGCTCGTGTTTTTTAAAACTGGCGTGATGTGCTGGCCATTCAGCATGCTGGCGCGTTTCGTGCGGTAGTTTGATTCATATTTGTAAGAGCACATTGCATTGCACAGAAGAATGGGGCTCGGCATTTCTCGCGTACTACGACCCCAGTTACAGCTAAGCTGTCGCGTTTTATGCAGCTTGTTTTGAAATTTCCAATTTTGTGCAGCAAGATATAAAACAATAAAAGGAACTCGCTTGGCTAATATTAATTAAATAATTACGTATACTTTAGAGCAAAATGTTACTAGCAAATGCTAAAATACTTATGATTAATGTTAGTAATACTTATTATATCTAAAATTTCAGGATGTACCTACAATCACATTTTAAATTTTAACTAGTTTCTCATCGAAGTCACTCGCAAGACTCATATTTTGCGAAGAGTAACAATCAAAAAAGTTTCGTCTTTATTATTTTTTTTATGATTCATTTAGCAAGTTTTTTCATACGATTATAGAAATTGTAACCGATATATTCCAAATTATTGTAGAGTATTGGCGCATTCATTGTTCCCTCCAACATGTTCAGGACATGATCGAAAAGTCTCATGAGGATGCACGATGCTTAATAATCGTCCAAGTGTTTCTTAAACACGCATATCGCAATCTCAAATACACAACAAGAACACAACTTTACGCTAGTACACTAATGGAATAGCCAGAATGAACAGAGTGCTACGTATCACGATCAGAACACACTTCTCTTCCATACAAACACGCCACCTTCTGATCGGACCTCCTTGGTACCAACATCCGTCCACATTCGTATTGTACATGTTATCCTAGTACTTACATATGTCAAGAGCGGTCACGACCCGGGCAAGCAGCAGCAACGCTACGACACACACCATGTCGCAGCTCTCACTTCACCATCTCCACCGGTACCACCAATCTATAACAAACACCATGTTCAGTACTAGTTGTGCCCGGCAGTTTCATCCTCCTAAAATCCATAGCAAGGGAACCTTTTATATTTTGAAGCTTTCAACTTAGCCGGGGGTTTTCTCGACAGATGCGTTAAGTTTACATCAAAATCCGTACAGCAATTTTCACGTGATGCGTGGTCAAATAAACGGACAAGCATAGAAATAAAATTCTAAAAAACTGTTGGAACGAGTTCTGTTTTCGAGTCTAATTTTTTTTTCGAATATTTGAAATCCCCTTCTGTGTTGATTACCAGGATTAATATGGACTTTAAGAAGGCAGCTCTTGGAACAATGATCTTTGTGCTACTTGTTTTTGTTTAGTCCGGTTTCACTGGTTATTAAAGTGTCAAGTGGCTATTCGTTACTTAACACTTAACTACACGCTTCAAATTATTTCCTATAATCGCAACATATGAAACCGAAATTTGTTTGGTGCATAAATTCATAATTGAATAATCGGGATTTTTGTAACATTGACGTTTTTTTAATGCATCATAGGAGTTTGTTGGTTTTGTTAATAGCTACCGAATTTCATCAGCATATTTATTTTTTAGAAAAAAAAAATGTATGTTGGTCAACCATCAACCAAGTGGAAAAATAGATGTTGGTCAACCATCAACCACGTGGAAAAACAATCTGCGAGCGGCTCGGGAATGCGAGTGGCATAGATTCGGTCCTGGCGAATTGAAATGGGCGGTTACGAGAACAGACGACCTGCCGCGATCCGTTACCAATACGTTTCGATTGTTGAGCTATAACCACGATGTGGTTGCTCGCAAAATTGCTTTCACGATATATTTTTTTAAATCTTTTTTTTTTCTAGTCCTATTAAAATGAAAGATGTTAAACGCATTGTATCCTACTTTGTACACATATTCCTAGCGGTTCTTATTAGAAATGACATAGTATACTTTTAGGGTTCCGTACCCAAAGGGTAAAAACGGGACCCTATTACTAAGGCTCCGATGTCCGTCCGTCCATCTGTCACCAGGCTGTATCTCATGAACTATGATAGTTAGACAGTTGAAATTTTCACAGATGGTGTATTTCGGTTGCCGCTATAACAACAAATATTAAAAAATTTAATAATATGAATATTTAAGGGGGCCCCATACAATAAACGTGATTTTTTTGCTTCCATACAAAAGATAAGCTCCCGTTTTCGTAGATAATGGTACGGAACCCTTCGTGAGCGAGTCCGACTCGCACTTGGCCGGTTTTTTTACTATTGCAGTGCTATTTGAATGTAATGTTCATTGATATTTACTGAAGGGCTACAACGCGAGCCAAGCCGAGGGGAAAAGCTAGTAGTATATAATTATTAATTTCTAGAATATTTCTATCATCAGATACAACAGACTCGCCAATTAAATTCGTAACTAGCTGACAGCCCAGTAATAATATAATGGACAGCGGACCGTTTCAACTTTTAATTAATAATAACAATAAATGAAATTCAATATATCATTACCTAGCTGTACCCGCGGTTCCACCCGCGTAGAATACGGTCACCTCTTTTAGGGGTTGAATTTTTGTAGTCTATATAACATTTTTAGCAAAAAAATTGTTCGACAGATTGATAGTTTGCATCAAAATCCTCTCAGGCGTTCTAGCGTGATACCCACACAAATAAACAGATTAACAGATAAAAATTCTAAATATTTTGGAACGTGTTCTGTTATCAATTTTAAGTTCTCAAACATTTTTTCAAATATCTTCTATGTACAGACTTATAAATATATATAATCTAGGTACATACTTTCAACCATTAATTTAGATTTATTGTATGTATAAATTTCGGGAGGATCTAATTCAAAACTTTAACACAGACGCGACGCCAATTTTAATCATATTCGCTTTTTGCCGCAGCTGTATTTGCTTTTTTGCGTAGGAGGCAAATAAAAAGTGTTATCTGTTATTACCTTGAGTCAAGCGTCATCTACAGCGTATTCCGAAGTGTCGCTCTTAACATTGAGGGCTTTATAATAGCATAGCCGTCAGACGTCAGTTATATCAGGATAGCTTTACGCCGGTATATGAGCGAGTTACTCTTAGCTTTCTCTCTTTTTCTACTTCTTAGCATATTTAACATTTATCAATGTATAATTTTAAATCCTACTGTTATTACGAATTATGTATGTATGTTATTTTTTCACGCAAAACTGAACCGATTTGATTCACACAGTAAGCTCTTTATATTAATACAAATCCTCGTTGTTCCCAGAAAAATAATCATTTCCTTAGGATAGATTACGGGTAAACCACGGACAATAGGTAGTTAAATAAATAGCTCTTTGACTTTGTCTTTCAATCATCATCATCATCATCAGCCGGCGGACGTCCACTGCTGGGCACAGGCCTCCTCCAAACAGCGTCATAGGTCACGGTCATGAGCCACTTGCATCCAGCGGCTGCCCGTCATCTTAAACAAGTCCATCGGGTTGGAGGCCGTCCAACAATCCACCACTTGTCTTTTACATATACAACTAATGTTTGTTTGTTTCTTTGTTTTATCAGTATTGTATTTAACACCACTATTGAAAATTTGTTCTCAATTCTCTGAAAAAGCTTTTGGACAAAAAAGTTGCTTAACACAGCTAATATGCCAATCAAAGGTGAAGGGACACTACACAACCTTGCAGTCCACGTTATCTTGATGATCTTAATACTGTTATTTGAATATACGCAATCCACAACCATTAAGCACCAGTTTCACTCCAATAGCTTTAAGATTGTCAGTAGCGCGCATTTTTATGACACCGTACACACACTGAGCAACAAGTACATAAAACTGTGTGTGATGTGTTTGTTTCGTTGTCCTTATAAATTATAGGAGATAGGTCACTATTGTATTAAACACCTTTATTCAGAATTCTACAAAAAAGATTTTGAACAAAAAGTTTGCCGAGTACAGCTAATATGCCAATCAAAGGTGAAGGGACGTTGTAGAAGCTTATTTACTGACGTTATCTGAACGATCTTAATACTGTTATTTGAATATACGCAATCCACAATCATTATCACAACACTTTGCCAGTAGCGCGCTTTTTAAGACACCATACGTTGAGCAACAAGTACGTTTCAAATATTTAAAAACCAGTTCTAAATGTCTAATTGCACTAGACCTTACGAATACATTACATTTTGAGTTATGACACAAAAGGTCATGACCCTCCTAATACCCGCTTGGTAACCATTTATAGTAATCATATCCAGAGAGCCGGTCTCCGTTAGATTACATGTCTACACAGACGCGTCTCGACAGTCTGACTAAATTTGTACATGTTGGGAACAGCATTACAGTAAATAAGCAAATTTACGAAACAGTGACACAAAACAAATAGTTACGGATGGAGAAAAATATATTCTCTTGTAGAATAGTAGAGTACGCGAACGCGAATGAAAATTATCTGTCTCGTTTATCCTTATAAATTTACTTTTTATGTTTTAGATTTTTATCCGCACATATATGCATCTCACTGTAAGTACTGCAAAGCAGCTGTACGTTGTAAGAAGGGCATTACAGTAAATAAGCAATTTTACTATCCAGTGACACAAAAGAAATAGTTGCAGATGAATAAAAATGTATACCATAAAATATAGTACAGAAAACGCAATTATATGAAAATACCTTTTTTATTTATACTTATTAATTTAGGTTCAAGGCTTTAGTATTTCTATAGATGTAAATTGAAAGGTTTTATCAGATTAAATCGAAGTCATAATACCTCGTGACAATATTGCCATGGCAACGCGTGTCCTGGTCACATAGTATATATGAATTAATTTAAATCTTTAGCGCCATAAAAGTAATATTTTTTATATTCCGAATCCTTAGTAGTGTAATGGTAAATGAAAATTAGTTGTATAGTTGAAGTTTTTTGTCACTTGAATGTAATATCACACAATTTTCACTATATTTTACAAGTTATATTAGAGCTTTTGGTTTTAATTATATATTCATCATCAGGTACGTGTCGTCATTAACGGCATTAGCTGGACCGAATCTCACTGGAGGTATAATTATAACAGTTAAGGAGAATAAAGAATGTGATGCAAACATTTTCAGAAACTCATACGTGTTCGTCGACAGAAAAATGACAAATTTAATTATGAAACAAAACTAGTTGTTTGGATTACAGGGCAGTTTTAATTAGATTTTTTATTTTTAGTTACTGTCTTTCTTTGTTCACGGTAAGTTTTTCAACAAGCTTTGTTTGGGAGTTTTTTTTTAACTTTAAAACCGGCATAAATCTCCTTATTTAGAAAACTAGCCGTAGTCTTGTTTGACATATCAACTTAGATTAAATTTTATGTGAATGTAAGTTATAAAAATCTTTGTTTTGGAAATTATTTTTTTAACTGTAAAGCCGACATAAATCCTCTTAGATATTTTGTTAAGACTAAGCGTTGTTTAAATCGTTCGACACATGAACTTACTTAAAAAAAATTACGTGAACGTAAGTTACGAGAGTACACGATACGCCGGCACCGCAGCGATTGCAACGGGAGCAGACGTCCGCGCGACCCGACAGCCAGCCCGTCACGCCTTGATATCGCTCGCGACTGCCCGAGCCGGGCGCAGTCCGCCCGCCCGCTTCGTCTGCGTCGCGGTGCGTGCGTATATTGAGACTAAATCAACGCGTTCACGCTGCGGCGAACACTCGCCGTGAGGCTTAATCTTAAGCCTAAATCAACATACTTCTGAATGACGCAGATTCTTTTACATACTAGCCAATTTTCGCGGCGTTGTTTGAGTTAGTTTCATGTATATTGGGTATATTTGTTAATTTGTTCATGTTTCATTTATTGTGGAATATAATACATTTATGGTAATAAGAACTGGTGTATAGACATTTTTTTAATAGCCAGAAATATGCAATATGAATGGCTTGACAATTTATTAGGTGTCTTTATATTCGTCTTTGCACTTTCTAGCACAATCCTATAAAAAATACACCTATTTCATGAAAAGCGTCCCTCGGGAAAGAAGCGAGTTATATTTTCTTATTCACCTGAATATTAATTATTTATATGGCAAATACATATAGTTTTAATTATATAGAATATAGAATTATAGATAATTAGAAACTTATACATGCAGCCAAACAGTTTTACAGGGAAATGTTCTAAGACAAGTTTTTATTTTTTTTTTCTCGAAGAAGGAGAAAGCGAAAGTGCCATTGGGGCATTGCAGCTGCACCTTAGAAGTATAATTTTTAAATTATATACTTCAACCTAAATGTAGATACACATCCTACTTTTAAGTTTAAAATAAATACAGAGACAGAGCAATCAAGACAAACCTACGTAGTTTTTGTTCTGCTTTGTATTAATATCTTAATGTTTTTTAGAGAAAAAAAATCGATGGCTGTGCTATCGCATGAGTGGTCCAATGGGGGAGTGGTGGCAACTTATTCGCATAACCATTTACCGCAATGTTAATGGGCGTCATATCAAGAAAAAAGAGATAAAAAATGGTAAAAAAATATGTCGATATAAATACACATGCAAGCAAAATATGTAAATCCGATTGGACTAATTAAATGTATTACCGATGGAAATCGGAATGCAAGCTTTCGATTCTGGGTCACGTCATCAAATGGATACGACCTGCCATGGCAACTCTGGCGATTAACCAGGCGTAGCTAAATTAAATCGACAAAGTAAATGCCACACTCGTACCAAGAAGCCAGTCCATAGCTATTTTACATCTTTATACTATAGAAGGCTGGTGCTGGAGGCGGATGGAGAGAGTTAGCTGGAAGGACAAAAAAAACGGAATGATGAGATTTTAGAACTTGTAGGAGAGAAAAGAACTCTGCTGAAGGCGCTGGAAGTGAGAAGAGGAAAGATGTTTGGCCACCTAGTGCGGCACGACGATCGCATTAAAACTATTGTGGAAGGACAAATAAAAGCGAGGAGAGGAAGAGAGAGGCCAAGAAGGGCATATGTAGACCAATTAAAGAAGAAGGTGAAAGTCGTGACGTACGAAGAGCTAAAGAGATTAGCAGAGGACAGGGACATTTGGAAGGGACTTCACCGACAAGAGCTGTGCTCTTAAGAATTTGTAGTAGTATATTATAGAAAGGCAAAGGACCTCTCAGCGAATCTTGATGAGTAGGTACCGACGTCGGAAGCCTCCAAATTAAGGTTTTGCAGATGCGTTGCTCTCCTTTCTCCTCTCTCAAAATGGGCCATCGGAAAATCGCAAACCGCACGAAATGTATCGAAGCCGTTTTTTTCAATTTCTAGAGCGGAGGCAGCGTTTTAGAAAACGAAATGTTGACGTAACAACAAGGGGAATAAAAAGCTGATCGCCACTCATTAGCCGGTCCCCGGGTAGCAAGTTGAATAATTAGTAATAGTTATTAATTTTGTAAGAGGACTACCTCTTAGAGGCTGCATGCATACAGCATGGCACTAACCGAATTGTGCCGGCAGGACTGGCGAGATACTCGCTTACACGATACCGGCGTAAAATGACAGCTGTGCTGTCGCGTCTCGTGCGGTGAGTATGTAGCCGACCCTCCGTGGAGGAGGGCAACGTATCTGTATAACCTCTATGCAAATGTTTTGTGCTATTTTAGATAGCGAATTATAACTACCACCGATTCAACCCTAGCCTTGTCCTGAGAAGAACTGGCGAAACAAACTCAGCGGTCCTCATAAGGAAGTATCCATCAATGTAAAAATTCAAATACATTATAACATTATATAAGATACATGTACAATCGCATGTTGTGTATGACAGAAAAGTCAATTGGAATCGAAACAATTGAAATACATTGGGTATTTAGACATAGGTTTAGAAGATTTGTGAAATCTTGATTGGGTTTATTAAGCTCTATTTACATTACAATAAGTACAGTTGCGAGCGTAGAACTCAGCCAGTCAAGTATTAAGTGGCGTCCAACCGTAGGTGAGTTTAGTAGTCATAAGATGTCATTGCGAGAACAGTACAAGTTGCGTCGTCATTTAATTTCTCCTACGAATCAGTCATTTTAATTCACAAAATGGACAAAGAATTATTGAATACAAATTTACGTGCTGAATTAAGAAGAACCGACCAAGTGCGAGTCCGACTCGCACACCGAGGGTTCCGTAATCCAAATGTAATGCATGGTTTTCAATTATTGTAACTTTACGCCTGCCATTTAAGTTGACAAACGTATAGAAGCGGTTGCTCACACACATTTAGTAGGCAACGAATTACAGTTATAAGTTGCTGATGACTTTTCCGATGATCTACATATACTTTACTAGTTTTCAGATTTATTCTCATATATGTGCTATAAGTTCTTACTTCTTGCCAAATTTTCTCAACTCCAGGTCAACGGGAAGTACTCGAAATTTTTTTGGTTTTCGACAAAATACGTTTTCATACAAAATTTGTGCATAATTCCCTATAACTTTTTATTGCGTTAACTTAGAAGTGTGATTTTTTCAAGGCATCAAGACGTAACGGACCGCCGTATTTGACAAAAAAAAAAACAAAAATTTCAGCTTAATCCCTTCACGCGTTTTAGAGAAAAAGGTCTTGGCAGACGTACAGACAGACGGACAACAAAGCGATCCTATAAGGGTTCCGTTTTTTCTCTTTGAGATACGGAACCCTAAAAAATATTGTACCAATACTTTTAGAACACGTGGAAAATGATATTGTACGCCCACAAACTTAACACTACCGGATAGTTCAGTTGGTGGGGTGCGGGAGACGCGCGAGAGGGGACATCATTGCACTTGACTCGCCGAAAAATAGAATCCAGATCTATTTAAGTCAACTAAATTGAAAACTAACAACTAACTCGCTTTTACCGTTCACATGACCATAACTACTTAACTCGCCGATGACGCAAGTTAAATAGCTACTGCTACTTATTGAAATGTAAATCGGGCTTTACTGGTCTAACATTCAGTTACTAATTTCAAAAGCTTAGTCTACTCCCTGTCATCCAACTCGATCTGTACGAGGTTAGTTCATTTAGCCGATTGCTTCTTTGATTCAACGTTTCATAGTTAAATATTACGACCACTATTCTACAAGAAAACACCTAGCAGAACCAGATTTTTTTGGTACATCTCTATTTTTATTCAGTCACTCCATTTTGTTAGCACTTTGTGAAAGGAAAATTCCTCATCCAAGAAAAGATTTCTTGCTCTTTTCAATGTACTGCTTTAACAAAGAGCGGGATTTCTGCAGCCCAACTTTCCCCGTGCATTAAGATGCCTTTTTTTGCGTTAAGAGCAGTCCATGTCTTAATTTTTAGGGTTCCGTACCCAAAGGGTAAAAACGGGACCCTATTACTAAGGCTCCGATGTCCGTCCGTCCGTCCGTGCGTCTGTCACCAGGCTGTATCTCATGAACTATGATAGTTAGACAGTTGAAATTTTCACAGATGGTGTATTTCTGTTGCCGCTATAGCAACAAACAAAAAATTAAATAATATGAATATTTAAGGGCCCAAACAATAAACGTGATTTTTTTGCTCCCATACAAAAGATAAGCTCCCGTTTTCGTAGATAATGGTACGGAACCCTTCGTGCGCGAGTCCGACTCGCACTTGGCCGGTTTTTCACTTTTCCGCGATCTGTGATTTTCAAATTCGTAAATTAACCGACAGTTCTAGACTATACGAATATATTTCTTTTATAATCAACGTTTAAACAAATTACATTCAATGTTATATAAAAATTAAATATAATATATCATTGCTGAATATAAATCTTTTTAAAATACTTTCACTACCATCGTTACTTTTTCGTTTGTTCAGCCATGTTGTCCCACAGCTGGGCAAAGGCCTCCCCCAAACTTATACTATTTTAATTTCGTTTTGATTGTAAATTATAATACTTTCAGCTAAGCAGTTTATATTTCCAGTAAGGTAGTAAATACTAATACTTTTTGATCTTGTTTTTTTTTTCAAATTCGATCGATCCTACCAGTGCAGTGTTACAAGTGTAAAAGTTGGTAGACATGAACATTAACGGTTCAGGGTGATGTACACATTGCTAGAGTAAGCTATGCTTTTTAAAACAAGTACAAGAGGTAGGTTTTTTAACATCATGTCATTTGTTCGTGAATCTGGTAGATATTGCTATAGCTGTTTCACCCGTAAGTTTCGATCCCGTAGAATTATCGATATGAAAGATAGATATTGGCCGATTCTCAGAACTTTCTTTTCTCAGGCCAGATTAGGCACACAAAATTTCATGAGAATCTGTTGAGCCGTTTCGGAGTAGTACGGTAACATGAAAATTTGATATCACTACATAGTATAAAACAAAGTCTGTGTGTCTGTATGCTTAGCTCTTTAAAATTACGCAACAGATTTTGATGGGGTTTTTTAAATAGCTAGAGTTATTCAAGAGGAAGGTTTATATTATGTATAATAGCGCTATTTTTGAAGTCTGAAATCCACGCGGGCGAAGCTGCGGGCGGAAGCTAGTACAAGATATGGCCCAAGGAGATGGGAGGAGAAAGGGGGGCAGCGCATCTGTATAGTGTCTATGCAGATGTCCATGGGCGTCGGTAGTCATGAAAATGGCTACAACTGCTCGTTTGCCTCCCTATACCATAAAAAAAAAATATAATAAAAGATATAGCTTAAATTTCAAACATTCTAATTAGAAAGTGATATCAGCTTTCATACTATGGTTTTAAATATGCACAACTTATATTTGACATATTCTTCTTCTTATAGTTACTACGACAGGTGAAACGTGCCTACATCGTAGTACCTAACCCCAAATCCCTAAGCATATCGTCATTTAAATAATTGTGTAAGGGCCTTCCTTTTGTGGCGATAGCCGGTCCCTTGTCAGGGCTAGCTGAGCCCTGTTGTCGCTGTCGAAGTTTTAGCGGGTATTCGGTAGCATGTGCTGTGGGTCCCACACTACACCTAGGGGCAGTGACGGTGCATAATTGATTTTACCCGCGACAAAAACTTTTGCTGTATGGGACTACATTTGTATGTATATTTATCGCCTATTGCTCAGTAGCTTGAATGCTTTAACGGATCTTTTTTTATAGTATAAAGGCAAACGAGCACTTGGAGCCATTTTCATGACTACCGACGCTCATAGATATACAAGCTCTTTCCTTTTCCCCCTTTTAAGGACCACCAGCTACTTAAACACCGCACGAAACGCGACAGCACAGCTGTCACTTTACGCCGGTGTCGTGTAAGCGAGAAATACCTGCCCAGTCGTGCCAGCTCAATTCGGCTACATGCAGCGTGGCACCACCTCCTACCATGATTATCATCATTTGTACCATCCGTTAAAAAGCAGCATTTTATAAACATAGTTGACTAAGTTAAAGAAAAACTGTCGGCAAGCGTGCGAACCTCAAATAGAAAATAACATCAACGCCACGTAAAAAGTATTTACAGGTCGTACCGAGCCCAAGTCAGGCGAGCACAAACAAAGTTGGTGGAATTTTTAACATAAGCTGTAATTGTGGTTCGCCGTTTTTAAAGTTTTGCTCTTTTTCGACTATTTTGTTGTACGGCGTTTTACGTAGAAATAGCAATCGGAAGATCGTAAAACAGACGTTTAATAAAATAAAGTAATGTAATAATCATATAATTGGTAATCATAATATATCGTCGGCGATATAAACAATTGTAAAACCTTTTATATAATATGTAATGTCTATACAATAAATAAAACAAAAGCGTGAAAAGAGTAGTTTTTAATTGTTTATATCGCGTTTAAGAAAGTTTAAATTGGAAAAATGCTTGCCGGCTTTTGAGAGAAGAATGCCATTTCCTCCCCTGATTTGAAAATAATCATATTTTTATTTTATTACGTGCAAAAACCTACGTTACATTCCAATATCTCTCTAAGCTACCGCTTAAAAGCTGATATTTTCACACCTTTTACTTTTGGGACGGTCAATGTTTCTTACAAAAACGCTATCTACAAACATCCTAATAGAATATCCTCTTACCTATCCCCACTTAGGTTCAATAACTCCGGAAACCCGGTTTCCTAGTCAACACAAAATATCTCGATAAGAGTACGATTGACAAATATGCTCTTGGAGATTAGGAGACAGAATTACATCGCCATATTATTATGATGTATCAAAAACAATATTATAATTATTTTTAGTTTGCTAAAAGGTTTATTTTTTTAGTTTTAGTTATATTATTGAAATTAATTTTACGTACAGGCAATCTAAAAATTCCACTGTACAGTTTATGGATTCCTCTTCTCCCATGACTATTAAATTACACATAATTACATTCAAATACTCAAAATTTCTACGTTAAATGCGGCTGCTTTGTCGTTTCCGGGCTAAATTGGCTATTCAACAATGCTACGAATATTCAAAATTTGCTATTTGCGTTGCGTTCCTATACAGCGATGATATGACGTCTCGCGTGCATTATGTACCATCTCATGGAGCCACGTTACGTTCAACAAACGCACTTGCAATCTATGCTGAACTCAATTATAAAATTATTGAGCCGAACTCTATTCGACTTGGTTCATATTACGTGATTGGCATACATTGAGATAAATTCTTTATTTATAAACAGATTGGAATAAAAAATTCCCTTAACGTTAAGCGAAGCCCATTATCCAAATCCACCACCCATCCACCATCCAAAAGCATCCAAATCGATCCCGCCGTATTTGATATTAGCGTGCACAAACATACAGACAAATCATATATCTATCTATACCGTAGTCCGTATCTGACTTTCTTGTCCACCTGTAATTCCTCTATTATCACAGGTCTGACACGAGATCACTATCTACGGAAAGTTATATCGCCTCAGCTCATAATTTGATATCAGAATCGTTTGGACAAAAAAAATTGAGAAACTTTCGCGCCATCTTGGAAAAAAGTTCCCTAAGTCCCGATTATTGTAATGCATCGCTGGTAAAGCTTTAAGCTCAAACAGAAAATAACTCTGCGGTTTATTTATCGTATGTAAGCGATTTAGTGGGGATTTGCTCGCCGTAAAAGCAATAGCATTCGTATAGGTCAGTGGTCGTCTAAGCGTTGCGATCGAAAACAAATCAGCTGTACGCTAATGTTAATTAATTATTTAACCCAAATGCCTCCATAGAGGCTTGCTTTGTGATTTTTTTTTCAAATGCCTACTAATGCTAGAGAACAAAGGGAAAGCAGTTCCTGTGATAATCGACATTGCTAATTAGTTAAATTACGTGTACAGGCATTAAGTTTTTCACCTTACAGCGCGTTCACGACCACAGCGGTGCGAATTGCGGCGCGGTGAGCGGATCGTCTGTCTCTCTTTCACTCGATACTCGACGCGCGAGTGAGAGAGAGACAGACGATCCGCTCGCCGCGCCGCAATTCGCACCGCTGTGATAGTGAACGCGCTGTTAGGTCTCATTTTAATGCGGCCAGCTTTTCAGGTTTGGGGGATTTATGTATACCTAGGCATGCAATAGGGTCCACGTCGGGGTCTTTACCGGTATCCGAATAAGGTGTTTTGAATACTGTTTTTCATTTCTGTTTTTATATTAAAACAGAAATAAAGTGTATCCCTTAGCACTTGTATAAGTGTTAATATCGGTTACAGCCCATAAGGTTCCGATTGGCATTTTTTTTTTTATAGTATAGGAGGGCAAACGAGCAGTTGTAGCCATTTTCATGACTACCCACGCCCATAGACATCTGCATAGACTACAGATGCGCTGCCCCCCTTTCTCCTCCCACCTCAGTGGACCACCGGCTACTTACACACCGCACGAAACGCGCATAAACCATACTCTGCGTTACCGAATATCTACGTAGAAAATCATACATCACGACATCTTACACGTACATAGAAAACTGTCGAAACTGTTTAAAACAGGTCATAAAACGTTATAAGTGTTACAGAAATAATTCTGTAACCGATTGAATGTATATTATGAAAGTGTTATCATTATAAAGGCGTTTGTGAGTCATTGGTCCGCATACTGTTGTTAGAGCCCGCTCTATGGTGCATAAGCATGCAATTGGGACCGCATGCCATAAATCTTTTCTTCAGACCTAAGACATAGAAAGTGATGCAGCAGTTATAGTAATTCGTAATCTGATTCGCCGCGCCAGTAACCATGTTTTCCATGTCCATATTTAATTTGGACCTTGAGTTGCAATCCGATGCTGTTTTGGCCTCCTCTTCACTTCCACGGCAAATTTCAGGTCCGTTCATACGGACCTTGACGTTTCCCTTATTCAATACTAGCTGACCCCGCGTTTTCACCCGCATAAGTTACGATCCCGTGGAAACATCGAGATAATTTGTACCCTATATGTTGACCCGACCTGTTAGTAATATTCGTGCAAAATTTTAAATAAATCTTTGCAGTACTTTTTGAGTTTAGGCCGGACATACCTACAAACAAACAGACACAAAAATTCTAAAAACTATATCTTTGGCCATAATCGATTGTAGACTGCGCCCCAAGTATTCTTTAAAAAAAATACTCAATGTACAGTATTGATTTTCTTACGATTTTTTTATATGTATAGATGATAACAATCTATACGTGCAAACATTCGCTTGCTGAGTTTCGAGTTCGATTGCCTGCAACCTGTATACCTATAGACTGGAACGTCGTTAACTCGTTAACCAGTAAGTGATTCCCGCATGCAATGGCATATATACAATGGTCAATGGCCAATTTAAACTCGTTAATAAAATACTTTTAATATACATTTAAAATATTACGGAGTAGAAAAAAGAATGATACCTCTGGCTAGTTAATTCGACAAAAATATATTTGCTATTTTTTATAGTATAGCGGGGCAAACTAGCAGTCGGAGTCATTGTCATGACTACCGACACCGAGAGACATCTGCAGAGATGTGTTGCCCTCCTTCCTTTTCCCTTCTCCATGGGCCACCAGCTACTTACACACCAACAAAGTTTTTGCAACGTGCTTCACGTATTAATATACATATAGATGTGTATGTGTCGTGCAATGATCCCGCACATTAATACGCACAACATTTAAGTACGCATTACCTCGTTGGCTCGTATAGCACTCATGTCAAATCCCTTCAGACTATCCGAAATCAATTTATGAGAATAGCCACGCTGCCCGTGCTATTTTTAAATGTCGCTCTTCAAAGAGCTTTAGCTGCACACCGCATTTCGACATTTAAACGACACAACAGATTATGAATCACGATAATGAAACGCATCGCAGATTGGGTGCCTGACAGTGGCGTAACTACAAGAGGACAAATCGGCAAAATGCCACGGGCTCCCAACCGTAAGGGACCCCCGGACAGAGGAGAATCCCAACTAAAAAATCGGTTGTCTGTAAAGTCGGTTTACTGACGATAGTTGAACGTGACAACGTCTTAAGAAAATACTGATGAAATGGTAGCATTTTTCAAAAGAAAATTTTAATTTCATTTGTTAATAGATTTGTATGTATATAGAGAAGAATACATTTACATGGAACGCCTCAGAGCGAGGTAACGCCGCATAGCGAGGTAACGCCGCATCATGAGTCATGTTTTTGACGTGCGTACAGCCGGCTCAATTTAATTATGTATAAGACGTTGTCACATCAAAAAAACCGGAAGAATTTGCCACGGTCCTCGAGTATATATAGATATGCCACTGGTGCCTGATCTACCTACCTCTACAACTATACCTTACAAGTAATCTGACCGTGATCTTAAAACCTTTCCACGATGGGCCAAAAGCAAGCTTATCAAAAAAGACCAGACTACCATATCCAAGCAAACATAAATTCTAATTCAAACCCTTAATAGTCTTCGTTAACTCGGTTTTTTCAAGGTCTAGAAAACCCGTGCTGACCTAACAAACCTAAGTCTCAACATCATATTAACAATAGAATTCAACTGTTTCGGTTTTGCCTGAAAAAAGAAATAAATCAACGTTCATATGACCAAGTAAATCAAATATAATGTTCTCCAAACGATACCTGTGTTATTTTAAACGGATTTAACTTATATTTAAGTCTATAAGGGTATATATTATAGTCTAAGAGAGCTGTCTACGATCTAGGACAAATAAATGAACAGAACATAATATCCAAGTTGTTAACAACAAACAACTACAAGAGACGTTGTTAAATAGTCGTTACGAATTTAGTTGAATCTTTTTCGCTGGATACTTGAAGACAATGGGTGCTGGAAGTATATCTCGTGTATTTCCGTGTGCGTACTTCAAACGTAACAAAGAATTGTCTGGGCCGTAACAAAGCAATCTTTAAAAATGTCTGGCCTTAAGTCAAGGTCTTGGCGCTGAAGAGGAGCAAAACTATGCAGTGGATGCGAATTACAAGAAACAGAATATCTAATCTAATAATCTTCGCTACAAATTGCTGCCTCGGGTCATTTTTTCTATAAAAGTTAGTTTCGTTTTGAAATATTAACCAAATCTATTTCAATTATCTATATTTATATAAAAATCAATTGCTATTCGTTAGACTCGCTAAAATTCGAGAAAGGCTGAACCAATTTGGCTAATTTTGGAAGTTCAGGGAAGGTTTTAGAGGTGAGTAAATATGAAAAAAATGCTAGAAACGTAGACAGACGGCTAGAAATATAGTAAAACAACAATTTCATTTTCTCATAGAAACTATTCCTTCCTGTCAAACATTTGAAGTACTTACGTCGTTCAGAAATCAAATAAACTTAGAATGATAACGCAATAAAGTTTAAAATAAATAACTAATTAGAATAGTTATGCCTTTCTAACTACACATTAATTCTCAGGAGGTAAAAACTGTACTTAATTTTTTTTAACTGTCTATCAGATTATTCTTAAGTACTTTAGTATTAATAAGTCTTAAGTTTTGTCGCAAATTAGGATGGACTGTCCTAAATCCACTTTACACACCGTAAAGTGGATTTAGGACAACTGGCGGGTTCGATTTGGACAAATTGGCGACGTGCTCCATTGGAGAAGATACTGTGGCCAAGGGACAGGATGGGAACCTGAGCCCATTTAGAGGCAGCCGGACAGTCCCCAAGAAGGAGAAGTCTGTCCTTTTTACCGAGCCAGCCTTACACTGGAGGAATTCTGTTGTCTGTCCGAGACCCTCCAATTAAAGCGGCTTTATGCACTGGGGCAAGGGGTTTAGTTGGTATTGCACTCCCAAGTGTCGAGTCCGACATAGGTCTAGAGGCCACCCAGGCTCCTAGGTATAATGCGTAAATGTATTCCCCTGCGTCACCAAAAATATGGGTAAAGTAAGAGGTTCAATAATTTGGTCACATAACATTATACGTTATCATGACAACATATTTTCCAATGATGACGAGACAACCTCTGTCGGGTCAACTAGTACCAATATAAATATTAACAATAAATAATTCATTTTTCAAAATCCATACGTACTGCGTTATCTATTATGCAAAAACATTCTTAAGTAAATATTTAAATCACACCTTTTGCAAAATGGGTGGCTTTTGCAATATTCAATTTCATGAGAATGTAATTTAGTATATAATGCAATAGGCCAAAAAGAAGCGAAGGTTTTCATTGGGGAACTATAAGAGCGTGG
This sequence comes from Calycopis cecrops, assembly GCA_001625245.1. NCBI lineage: Eukaryota > Metazoa > Arthropoda > Insecta > Lepidoptera > Lycaenidae > Calycopis > Calycopis cecrops. The sequence continues at coordinate 209,718 of LUGF01042765.1, forward strand.
GTCAAGCAGTTTACAACTTAATAATCTTCTAAATCTATATCAATATTTTGATAATATAATAATATCTTTCCTCAAAGGTCGGCAACGCATTTGCTAGACCTCTGGTGTTACGGATGTCTGTGGGCGTTGGTGTTCACTTGGCATCAGGTGACAAGCTGGGAGCCACTGGATATTAGCCTTGACCTATGGCTATCAGTGGTCGTCCTCAAGCAGATGATGATAATGATCTTTATAATCATTCACCAGAAAAAAAGAGTTGGTTTCTGTGATGGCTTTAATCTTAGAAGTTACTGGTACGATTTCAACAATTATTTCACTGTTAGATAGTCTATTTATAGAGTAAAACTATAGGCTATATGCCATCAGGCTTCGACACACATTTTACACGTGTAATCGCAAGTGATTTGACTGCACTTTTGCATCGTTTAGGTACTTGTAATTAGGCAACGCTACCCCTGAAGACGTCCAGACATGACATACACATGCGCACACCTTCATGTATCCAATCTCTTTGTTAGGTTGCACCAACTGGGTTCACAAAAAGGGACACTATAGCTATGTTGGTATTGTTATTTAGTAGGAGAAGCCGCATTGTAGCCTGGCTGGCACGATCGTCTGTCTCGCTCACATAATAGCAGCTACCATGTGACAGGGTGAGTTGTCGATAGTTACCAATAGGATCTGATTGCTCGTTTTTCCCTTATGCTATTAAAATATATGTATTTTCTCCATAGCCTAAGTAGCGACACAAGCCCAGGCATAATAGAAATTCACTCAGAAATATTTCTAATAATTTTAACAATGCCGTCTAAAGAAATATTTTGTTAAGGGTACAATTGTTCATTTCGGAACGGTCCTCGTAAAATTATCCAACAAACTGAAATATGAAATACAAGTTAATAAACTAGTCAATCAATTGGAAACTTGAGTTGGGAATACAAGACCAACACAGGTACGGATTCCGCTAACAATTACCAACCAATTTTCTGAAATCAATACTTGTTCAACTACAACAAACATAATTATGGAACATGTGAAACAAGCGAGCGCGCCATTAAATAAACTTTGTATTGAGTCCCTATATAATATACTTGTTGAGTCTAGGCGGTTTTGACAAGAGTAAAATCTATCGCAAAGATCTGTGCATGAATTTCATCCAAATTAATTGTGTAGTTTTTACGTGACAAGAGTAACATATCTAAAAACTTTAATTATAAATATATTACTAGCTACGCTCCGCGGTTTCACCCGCTTAAGTTTCGATCCCATGAAAATATCGAAATGAAAAATAGATGTTGGCCGATTCTCAGACCTACAAGATATGCACACAAAATTTCATAAGAATCGGTCGAGCCGTATCGGAGGAGTATGGTAACTAACATTGTGACACGAGAAATGTATATATCTACATATGCATTATACATACAATAGGTAATAAAACAATAAAATTCGTGTCTATATATTGAATATATTTACGTAAAAAACATTGGGGGTGATGTTAAAATAGTATCAGAACACTTTTCAATGTTTTTTAATTTTTTTGTTTGGCCCGGACAAACATCTAATCTCAACACTCCTGGACAGCTATATTTGAATAAAAAATAAGTTTTTATTTTGTATTATTATTCTCAGGCTGATTTAGGCCTCTACTCTCCTTAAATTTCTCTCTGTTAAGTATTAAACAAAGCCAAACAAGAGTCCAGTCCGTCGCGCCATAGCCGACGATCTGCCGCATTGTCGACGGTCATTCCTGACGATTGGGATGTGATCTTGGTCCGGAGATCATTTGATATATAATATTTCTAAATTAATACCTTATACCAACCATTGTGATGTTGTTGTAATACTTATACCTTTTTCGTAGAACTAAAGTTACTATGGTATCCATTCTTTTGAATATTTTTCTAGGCTTTTGAGATTGTATTACTTTTCAAATAAATAAATATTATTTAATTATTTATTTATTCAATTCAATGAACGGGAATACTCCCTTTTTACAATATAATAATAATTTACATATATATTATATCTTATATTAACAGAAAGAATAAAATATAATAGGAAGTAATCGGAAGTATGATATATTAAATTAGGTTTTTTGATTATATAAAGCTAATATTGATGATAAATTAGTATTATTGACTTCTATCAAACTGGATACATTTTTGGTGCACATACTGCATGCATATTACAGATATATGTAATTATTTGGTTACTGATATACACCAGGAAGACTTACTAACAAAACATTGTCTGATTAATTGAGTAGGTACTGGTACTAGATTATGGGGAACTGAACTGAAGATGTGTATGTATGTAGGTGTTTATGAATTCCAATTATAAATCTATTTACAATTCAGCAGCCGTCATTCTTGTCATATATCAAATTAAGAATATCGCGTTATTTGCTAAAACAAGCACTAATATAGCTTCAGTCTGACTCCATTGAAGGGATGTGTCTGATAAAAGAACTGTGAAACATTTTCATTCTGTAAATTGCAACACAGAACAAACCAATCAAGTGCATCTAGACGCTATGAAGAATTATAAGTGTATGTGAATACACCTAGACTAAACAAAAATCTAAGACACAGCCCAAAACAATTTGATAAAGGAAAAAGTAACAGGTAGAGGTACATTACTGAAGATGGGGGTGACGATGAACTACTAATTATAATATATGTATAATATGTGTTAAAAATTTCTGAATAGACATTGATTCTTCATGATAGTAAACAAACAACTCCCACTTCAAGCAATAGTTGTCTCAGCCAAAGGCACTGATGACGTATGCTCCAGTTGACGACTCTTGACCACTCATCAGTATAACCGTATTTAAAATCCATGTAAAAATTAAATGACAATACACTATGGTAGACCCATATTTGAAAAACAATCATAAATGGCAGCTGTCATAACAATTTGTTTATCCCCTGAGTAGTTACAACTCTGTTTTTTATAGCATAAAGAGGCAAACGAGGGAACAGAGCTATTTTCATAACTACCGAGGCCCATAGATATCTACATAGAGGCTATTCAGATGCAATGCTCCCCTTCCAACTCCTCCCCCCATAGGCCACCAGCTACTTACATAGCATACGAAACACGACTGTATAGCTATCATGTTATGGCCGTAAAAGCAAATATAATCATTATCACATGAGGTCTGATTTATTAATCATTGCAATCCATGATAGTAACAATGGCTATTAAGCAACCCAACTTGTGCTGCAAGAGCACAATATGGCTCTCCAATTTTGAAACTCAGCATCTGACATTTATTGAAAACGGGGTTTGTATTTTCTCTCCTAAAGACCACATAGACCCATCTTCATATACTACATAAGTAAAAATTTGTCAAAAATGAAGTTATTCAATGTCAAGAACCAAGAACAGTACAATACAATAAAATCTATATCTTAAATATTATTTACTATTTTATTTTAAATATTATTTTATTTTTAATTATTATTAAGAATTATGACATACTCTCAGTAATAAGAAATAGTTTATCCACTCTTCTCCTTAAATTTATTTATAAGCAAATACTAGATTTTATAATTCACAGCCAAATATAAGAACAAAAAATAATAAACACTTCAGAAGTGGTGTCCAAATTTGGGACCTGCTCTTGGTCTCCAATAGACAAAATATATTTCTGAAACAAATTCTATCTAGATATTGGATAAATTGGCAGAGAATTAATATATTTATTTTAAATCAGAAATCAGTTATGAGAGCATCTTCCCAGAAAACAGATAGATAGATAGATAGATAGATAGATATATATATATATATATATATATATCGAATATATAAAATTCTCGGGTCACAGTTTTCGTTGCCATACTTCTCCGAAACGGCTTGACCGATTCTCATGAAATTTTGTGAGCATATTGAATAGGTCTGAGAATCGGCCAACGTCTATTTTTCATCCCGATATTCCCACGGGATCGAAAGTTACGCGGGTGAAACCGCGGGGCGCAGCTAGTATATATATATAATTTTTTCATGGATTTAACAGAAAATATGTTTCAAGAGTAATAAGATCAAGTTAGTCATGTAAGCAAAAATATATTACTTCTTTAACAATAATAAATATATCCTTGACTGGAATGTCCTGACATGACATGGGTCCTACTTAAGTGGGTACCTATATACAAAGTACACCCCAACTGACAACTCAATGATTTTCTCAAAGATGTGTTGTGCAATAAGAATTTTTAATAATTTAAATGTTAATTTTAAATATTAAAATTCAATAATCTATAAATTATAAAATAATTCAAAAATAAATTAAACTTCTGATTTTCAGAGTCAATATTCAAAAAAAATTATACATGTTACAACTTACAATTATTTAATTAGGCATATTGTTTTATATTTTTACTTGATATAAACTATAAACTTGATAATACGTGGGAGTATTTATTATTCAAAATAAATGCTATTGAAATACGTTTCGAGATAATATATAATATGTGGTTTGTTTGTATAATAATTTAATGTTGATTTCTTTGTAAGGTTTGATCTATAAATAAATAAATTGTTTACATTAGCATAAGCTTGTGTTTCATATCTGTTACACCTATTGTTTTCGTCGAATAATAATCATAGCTACAACATTTAATATCGTATATTAGGACCTATGTATTTGTATCAAAATAAATAAATATTATGAATTGGGCGCCTTATGAATTAAAATTGGTGATTAAATAGGATTCTTGGATATGGTTGGTATCTATATAACGCGAATGACCGTCAGTGGCCGAAGTACACTAGGATACAAGAAGGGCCCTTTGATAGGCCTCACTTTAATTTATTTATGTTAGCAATACGAACGTATTGCTATTACACAAACAACGGTTTTAGCTCTGTAAAAAATAATATAATTTAATATACTTGTATATAATATTATGAATATTTAGTCAACGCACCTTCTAACTCCAGGTACATAGGTGAAACCCGGTAACATCGGGAGTAAATTAGCATAACTTTGTCCTCACACTTCTAATATCACTGGTCATAATTTAATAAATGTAACATAAAAAGTTGTTTTACACTTATTATCACTTATCTAACACAATTTAAAGTTCATGTTTAGTTATAATATTAGAAAATTGGATTTGTATCGAAGCAAACAAAATAATTCATAACTCCTTCAAGTCTGAGTAGTACAAGCCACAAAGCTCTCGTACTACAGTTCCCTAAGTGTAGTGAAGTATGCAAACAAATTCGAGTCCGTATAGGAATGAACAACGCACATTTAAAAATTCTTTAGTCTATGGTTTTAAAGAAGTTCTTGCCAGTTATAAAATACTTTTTTTCTACTTTTCAATTTCTACGAAATTTACTATACTTTAATTTTAAATGGGACAATACATTACATCTTCACACCTGTACCCTAACGGTGAAGCGACATTATATTATATTATCTAACTGTTTTCAACACATATTTAATTGATTCCAGAATGAGTTGGCAAGGACCATGCTTTTATTATTATTTATTATTTAAAATAACAGCATATTTGTTATTAATTAAATTAACAGTTGACAAAGCTATAGCGAATTCAAGTTTTATCCGCTTAGCAACGCAGGAGAATAATCGAACCTAGATTGCAAGCTATAAATATAGAATGTTTTGCCCGATGTCTTTTAGTTAAAAATCTAGATTAGTTCGGCTGCGCCAGAGATTTACTCATAGAAATAAAATGACAATCAGATATTTTACAACTAATTGTTTTAGGTATCAATAGTGTAAAAAGACCACAGCGCATTTGTAAAAAAATGTTTTCTTCTATACAAATATTAGAATTTATGTATGTTTAAAATGTAAATACATTATTATTATGGTGGTGTGATGAAACATACTGGGAGTGATATCGTTTAGGACACTTTAGGTGAACCATTAAATTATATTAAGTAATATATGATCAATATAAAATATTACAACCGTTCTTTAGTGTTTTCAAGTGCATGTTCATTGTGTATGAACATGCATTTGAAAGTATTAATATATTGGAGACAAACAAAATTTACTACACGACACCTTTCAGTAACAACTTTAGATCAACAATCAGATTTAAATAAGCGCCAGATTAAAAATATCATAATTATTTTTAGTTTATGGTTATTTTTAATACAGGCATGCTTTTTTAATCTGTTGATAAAGTTTTGCAAGTCATTAAATGGCAACACAGTCACAAATTTTCTTTAGACGACAATGTAAAGGTTGTATCGCAGTTTAGAGATTGGACTTTTCGCTAGCGAGTGATACTTCGAACTAAATCTTGGGGTTGTCTTGTTTTATCCAATTAGTATATTCAAATTTATCGAAATGGCTAACATAGCTGCTAAACGTATAAAAAGAGAGTTTAAGGAGGTCATGAAAAGTGAAGAGGTGGGTTAAAAACAGCGATGTTTTGTATCATAATACTAACTACATTTTACTTGTCTATTTTATTACTTGCACTTTTGTTACACGAACGTAGGTACTTTATATTATAAATGTATTTGTTTTTCGCAATCTTAAACTTGCATATTTTGTAGTTTCAAAATATTTTTTTGGAGATGTGTTTTTTTTGTTTTATTAACATCTGATGCATGATTCAGCACGTTCTGTTTACGAAACATTTCGAAAACTACCTACTTACCTGTGATTGCATGTAAGCGACTTAAATGTTTTGACTAGAATAGATTGTTATTTGTTATCAATTATCATATGAAAGTAAATAATGAAAACTACTTCACACCTAAATTACCCAAGTTTTAGAATCCCGCACAATTTTAAAACTAGGAAGTTTTAAAATTTTATGTGTTGTAATAGGAGATATATTTTTTTTGTGAAAAAGATAATTAGATAAATATGCTCTATATGATCCACACAATGCATATCCATAGCATATAAAGTTAAAATAAGATCAAGCTTATAAAGTTATAAAATCACAATTTTAGAGAAGTCTCCATATTTCATAAAGTATTGATATATTCTTTATTTTCCTTTATCTCTTTATTGAAACTATAAAAATACAACTTCAATTAAATTCTAGCCTATTTTTGTTTACTCTCAAAGGAGAAATTTTTAGGGGTTTGAAAGATATATATCATGATATATATCCTATAAATTAAATCCAATGACTTTTTGTGATATACGTATATCAATATTTAATTTTTTTATTTGATTTTGCTTGATCTAGAAGAAATTTTTATATGTTGGTTTCATTTTTCTGATTTTAAGGACTAACCTATATAAATAAGCCATTAAAACATTTTAGTTTTTTTTAATTATTTCATTTTTTTTAATCTTAGACAACACCATGACTTTCATACAAAAATGGATATATATCAAACTTGATATATATCATAAATATCCGATATTTTTGAACCCTGGAAGTTTTATATAATATATACATTAATAGGTATGCATATGCGACAATAATGGCATGTTCAAATTTTTATCAAATATATTAATTTGTTGTGTTTTTTAATTTCAACTACTACTTTGCCAATAAATAATAATATGGTTCCATTGTTCTAATGGTGTTTTTTTTTCAAGCCAAGCGAATTTATTGGTGTGATTATGACATTATACATGATCTTTATATGAGAACCAGATAATAATAAGGGGCAATTGATATAAAGACTCATGCATTAATAAATCTTTATGCATTTACAAATTAACCTAGTGCTTGTGTTGTTAAGGATTTGTTTTATATTCAATTGCTTTACTGCAAGTAGCAGTGCATTTTGATAACAACTATGTGTATGGTTTCTATATTAGAAAACAATAAAAATACAATCTTTTTTTTTTGTGTCCTTGCCATTGTAACGTCTTGCTATGCAAATTCTTAATTTGCTAAATAAACTAGCTCCTTATTTCATGTTGTGTAAGACTCAAAGTACTTTATTGTTCTCATTTGTTGTGTTGCTCTGCTTTAATAGACAATTGTCGTACTTCAATCAATTTAAAGTGATCTTGTATACTATTGACTGCGTCTTATTCTGAACAAAGAACACACACTTGCGAATATTCTGCTAGAGTTTTCACGGGGATACAAATCACATGTAGAGTTATAACACGGACTCAGTAAGTTGGGACCTGGCAAATTTAATTCCCCGCTCTCTAACCCCGCACCACCCCCGACGTCTCCATATTAGGGCGACATTGGGGAAGCCACGCACTTAGAAAGCATTCTTCGCATTCTTGGGAGGTCCCAACCATGTCTGTGTAGTACATAAGTATCATTGCTGAATCATGTGGGTACAGTCTGGAATTATCCTCTCACTAAACTATGGTGTAGGATATAAAATAATATTATAATATATTTTAAAAATATGTAGCCAATATTCGTATAATTTTAAAATTATCAAACTACTTACTTAAATATACATATACCTATGTTAGCGTATTTAAAAATCGACATTATACCTACATTGAATTAATAAATTAGTCCTCAATATTTTATATGTATATATATATACATATAAAATGCATATATATATATATATATATATATATATATATATGC
>LUGF01042765.1:218282-232642 GCA_001625245.1 Calycopis cecrops
CCTAGCTTTGAGTATTTAACATAATGGCGAAGCAAAGGTCTCCCAAATTTGGTGGTTGTGCTAGTCACCTGATAAACAATACTGCAATCTGGCTACATTACTATACATGTACACAAAAATAATGCCTTGCACTAGTTTATAAACCTTTCATTGTGTCAAAATGGACCATGGGTCTTTTTACATTTTACAGAAAGGAATACCTGCTGGTGGCCACTCTGGTTGGTTAAATACTTAAAGGTTCATAGGAAAATTATTCTAAACTTTCACTCCGTTGCATAAACAGTATCATCAAAAAAATTTCAATTATATTTATTATATATTTTAATTACATAATTTAAAATAAAAATTACAACCAACTAGCATTAATTACAATTTTAATGTCCATTATTTAAAAATGTAGATATAATCTCTCCTTTTGTTTTGTCATTTTCCTGTACATATGTTTTATCTCCAAAGGCCATTTGACTATAAATTTTGCCAAGTGATATGCATATTCTTTTTATGTATTTAACGTAAAAAGCACTTAGTGCATAATATAACATACAGATGGGAGAGACAAGAGATATAATCTCTGTTTCAATATTTATCAAATATTAATCCCCGAAGGCTTACTGTTTTTATTATTTTAATATATAAAAATTATGTTTGCTGTGCGCCACTGTATTACTTGTGTAAGTTTGAAAATATTAAAATTAAAATTTGGTATACTTTTAAACCTATTGTTATGGGCCTTACCTCCTAAATATATAATCTATCACCTGGTAGGTTAGGCACACAGAAAATTCGAGAAAATTGCTCAAACACACACTTAATATTTAAAACTAATGTATGCCTATATTTTTTTGTAATTATATATGTTTTTATAGGTTGTCGGTGGTGCAATAAAATTAGAATTACTTAATGAGAGCTGGATGGAGCTTCAAGGGGAGATAGCAGGTCCGCCTGATACACCCTACGAGGGTGGCACTTTTTTGCTTGAAATTAATATTCCTGACACTTATCCTTTTAATCCACCAAAGGTAAGATTACACACACATACATTACACATAAAATATTTGTTGAACAAAAAAAGTAATTGTCGTGCCCAGCCGTGTTAATTTTTTTTTAAATGAAGTTGCATGCTTTGCCCTAAAAGGTATACCATTGTGGTCTGCCTAATCATTCAAATATCTCAAGATGCAGGCTATTTATTAATTTGCTTAGGCTAATAAGATTTTATTTTATTTTAGATTCGTTTCATGACAAAAATTTGGCATCCAAACGTGTCTTCTGTTACGGGAGCTATTTGCTTGGATATTCTAAAAGACCAATGGGCAGCTGCTCTCACTCTTCGTACAGTTCTACTATCCATACAAGCTCTATTAGCTGCAGCTGAGCCAGGCGATCCTCAAGATGCAGTTGTTGCAAAACAATACCGTGATAGCCCTCATTTATTCGCCATGACAGCAAGGCATTGGGCCAACGTATATGCCGGTGCACCAACTGTTATGACCGAGTGCAATTATAAAGTGCAACTCCTTGTTGATATGGGCATAGATGAAAACCAAGCAAGAGTAGCTCTATCAAGCTATGACTGGGAACTGGAAAGGGCTACCGAACAATTATTTAGCTAAGAATAAAATAAATACAACCACAGTTATTGTGTCTCGATTTAAAATTTAAATGAAAAAAAATTAATAAGAGTATTTTGTTATTTTATTAATTAAGGGTACATTTTTGGGGACATGCTAGTGGTGTGTAATTCATATGAAAATATCAGATCAAAGTGAGTAATTTTGTGAAAATTAATTGATTTATTATTGTGATTAATTGAAAAGTATCAAGATAAAATCTTCCAAAATTATATTTGTTTCTTCTGTTAAATTATGCTTATTTTTTACAATGCTGTGCTTTAATGTAGTAGTAAGAGGTCTTTCCTTTTTATAGTTTAAGGGTGCAAACTAGCAGTTAGAAGTCTTTTAATGACATCAGAAGCCCGTAATAGTTATGCAGAAATGTTTCCCCTCTTCCCTTCTTCTTCCAGCATTATCATATTTCACAAAAGTTAATATGAAATATAAAAATCACAAGTTAATTATTTGATTCAATTGAAATATTATTTTGATTTTTTTGAATTTGAAAATAATTGCAAAAGAAATTTAGTGAATCATCGAATTTATTTTATTTAATTTTGATTTAAATAGTAATCTTTTAGTTGTGTAGTGATTTTTTTTCAAATGTACTTTTTTTTTCAACCCATGTATTTTTGACACATTTTTTGACATCACAAAATGAAAAAAATATTTTTGAATGTTTCCATTTGATTAAATAGAAATGTTTAAATAGGTAGCTCTTAAGTATCATTTAACTTCGATTTCCTATATAAATATTATTGTTTGTAAATAGTATTTACAGCAATAAAAGATTCTAAGTCATTGTTGGTTTATTTTTATATTATTACCATATCTTTAATTTTCAGAAATAAAAATTAAATTCCGAACCTTGTTTGTCTGCCGAATAATAACTGACTGTCTTCTTTGCCCGAGAAGAGAAGTAATATTTTTAACTGTATAAACCAAGTCAATAAAGAAGCGAACCTTAAATGTCTTAAAGTCAATAAAGAAGCGATTCATCTACTTAGCTTGACTGACAGAGTTAGTATTATACTTTATTAATTACTTATCATACTGATCGGTATATTAGAATTTGTATTTATTACTCATGCTTCTATTAAAGGTAGATTTACTGTAGTAATACATCATATTTCACATTGACAAAGGTAGATCTTACTATAATGAATTAAACAATAATAATAATAGTTTATTTCTCACCACAATACATTTTATACATTAATGCAACATTGATGCAAACATAAATTGAAGTATTGTGGTCAACCGGTGCCTAAACTACGGTTTAGGGGCCTGTATTTCAGGTCACCAGGTCTCCGCTTATGTTGCTGGTTGACAATCATGTAGTTAATTTGTAGTTAACAGTACAAACATTAAACATGTATTAGCATTCTATACTAAATTTGTGGTAATTGGTGAGTAATAATACTTTGTGCAACTTATTATTTGTTACTTAACACATTTCACAAAAGTTACTATGAAATAAAAAAATCAGCAAAATCCGATAGAACACAGATGTACATCAGAAATTATAATAGGGAATATGCATGTATTTTTTTTTAATTTTTAAATGATAATTTACATAATTACATTAATGTAAAAAAAATATCAGCGCTGAAAAAACAATATTAAGTTCAAAAAAAATGTTTCAAATTAGTAGGCCGATAACAGCTTTTTAAACGATCGCCATTTTGCCGCGCTGACATGACGTCACGCATCATAACAACCACCAATGGCAATGCTCCAATGCTCGTGAACAATGATGTTATTTATGAACTTTGACGTCACAATTCGTTCCGACCAATGGCGTGCGTTTCACCTAATTCAATCTTCCCGCATAATTTTTGCACTTTTCAATAATTATTTTCTGATTGAAAACAAAATTATACAAAAAAATATTAATACGTACGCACATCTACAGGAAAAGACTTTACATATAAAAAAAATTATCATTATTTGAATCATACGCATATTCCCTATTCAGACGGATAATAGGCTATTTGACACTATCAAAAATATACTACGAATTATAGTCATCATATTAATTAAGATAATAATAAACCGTATAATACAAGTCTATTTTATATAAAAAAAATGCATATTTATTGTAAAATTTGCGAAATAAAGAAGCAATTATTTGTCTCTCAGATGACGTCACCGGCAAGTAAACTCTAGCCGAATTGCCTAGTGTTTGACACTTTATTTACTTGCGTTTCACGTCAACCTAATCATATTGCGCCGCCAAACTATCGGCTTGTAAGGTTTTAGGCGCGAGTGTAAAAACTCAAACTTTCACATTATTTTTTGTTGTTAATACTGCTTATTTTCTAGAAATATTTTTGTAACGTGTTTAACAAGTCATAAAGTATGAAATAAAAAAAAATCAAAAAATTGTCAAATGCCCTATTGAGACGATTATTTTTTTTTTCTGAAATACTCAGGTGTGTGACTAAAGACAACAATAGTGTGCGAGTGAGAGACGACAAGCGACGCCACTTTAGATTCGCTTCTCTATTGACTCTACTCAGGCCCATATCGTCCACCAGTAGCTGGGTTGAAGAATATTATGTTAAATACTTACATAGTGATTTCCTTATTTTAATTTGGTACCTACACCAATAGTCCTTTTAAGTTTTTAACCAATTTTGGTGTAAGAAGAGACAATAACTATCGTACACGCCATTAAAATGTTCACAATATTAGTTAAATAAAAAGTAAACTTAATTAAAATAGAAAAGAAAATATAAACATTCATATGATAAATCATGTTGATAAAATTTTCATTACTTTACGGATATGTCATGGAAGTAACATGAATATGTGGTAGTAGGGTAGGGTGTAATTATTCACAATGTATGCTTTGTTTGAGTTTACAATGTTATGTCAATTAAATACAATATGAACGTATAAAAAACAGTGATAGAAACTTGTACTATCGGGTAGAATAGTGAAACAGAAGCAGAAAACGATAAACAACAGCTGAATTTATCTATTGGGTCTATAGAGATAAAAAGAAAGAATAGGCTATTGGGTATCGGGCCATGTTACATGGGAGCTACCATAATAAGTCTTGGAAATATTAGTATATGGAAAGTGTAGACAGCCAGACAATCAATAAGGGTAAAAAGAGTTATTACTTCTTTTTTTATTACTTCTCCTTTCAATGATTTACCCAGGACAGGCAAATAAATATATAAAACTGGAAGTTTAAAATTAGCGCATTTTCAAATCTAAGAGGGGCAGTTAAAAATATAAAATTATAACGGGAGAATACTATGCTTTGTAAGATCCATTGAAGAAAATACAGGAACTGCAAAAAAGGACTGAAACTTTCCTTTTACATTGTCACTCCGCGAGCCTTTGACATATCTATTATTTTAAAGTTCAGGGGGCAAACTAGCAGTCGGATCACCAAGATGAAGGTGATTTCTGACGCCCACAGACAGCTGCAACACTAAGGGTTTGCAGTTGCGTTGCCTGCCTTTAACACGCGAGTAGGCAATTTTCTTGAAGTTGTCTCAGGTGAGACAAATAGAGTGGGGTCGGGTTGAGCTAGAGTCTAGATTTTACAATGTCCCATCGATCTCCCCGAAATAACTACCTAAGTTCAGAGGACTAGCTAGCGTGTCCACGTTATCCTGTAGCCTAAAAAGGAAACACTAACGTAGTGTTACCTGTTAAATTGCCCACTCCAGGTATATTATCTATAGCAGTGATTCTCAACCTTTTCTTTGTTGCGGCACATATTTGACGATTTCAAAATTTGGCGGCAAACAAAGAAAAAGATAAAAATTATTTACTTACTACAACACACTGCATAAATAGTTTATGACAAAAATTTTAAATATATAAAATACTACAATAATAACTTTTAAAATATTTTTCTTTTTAAATGATATAATTTTATAATATTTCCATTAATATAGATATATTTGCAAAATTTGGCGGCACATTTTTGAAATTTGGCGGCACACAAAAGTGCCGCGGCACAGTGGTTGAGAATCACTGATCTATAGATATAATAAAACAGTCAAATCCGTGTGTGTACATTCAATACATTTACGAAAAACTAATTGGGGGCGTTGTTAAAATTGTATTAGTACACATTTCAATGTTTTTTAATTTTTTGTCTGTCTGTTTGTCCAGGCTAATCTCCGAAACTGCTGGACGGATTCGAATGTAAGTTTATGTGGTGTATAGATCCTAAGCCTGGTCAACATCCAAAACACTTTTTCTGTGGTAAAATCGCTTACTCCTACGGGAAATCAGAATTTCGGCACACTGCTAGCAAACAATAACAAATCATTTTGATTATAATATTGCTACATTCGCGAACGAAGTCGCAGGCCCCAGCTTGTTTTTTTTAATATTTAACGTTTGTACTGCTCATGTTTTTATATAAAATTAAAATTAGTAAACCTTATTTTGTAAACTTTCAACGTTGTATGTACCTCGGAAATGGTTATAGACTTGTAAAATGTAATAAAAAAAAATTGAATATAATTTTATGAGCTTTCAATTTATTTTGGAAAATGTTTTTAGGTTCCTTCCCCTTGTTCCCTAGTTCTGGCGTCTAAACACTCAGAACTTTTACCCCCTTATTAATAAACATGGAATAACTATATCCAAGTAATAACCTGGTAATAAACTGACATCTGTCAAATTCCATACTTTTTTTGTGTTTTTTATTATGGAATTTGACAGATGTCAGTTTATTACAAGGTTATTCCTTGGATAGAGTTATTCTATGTTTATTAATAAGGGGGTTAGTGTGTTACTAACTAAGCAGTCTGAAAATGTTCTAAATATAATTTTTAAATTGCAATTTTAAATCATGCACTTGGGCTCAGACCAAATAAAAAGTACCTACTTTTACTATTTATTTGATCTGAGCTGGGATATTGAAAGAATATGAGAAATTTCGTAAAAAAAATGTTAAGAAAATAGTTTTTAAAATTACTTCTAGTTAATCTACAGGTGTCCGTGATGAAAACATCAACCGCAGATGGGAAATAGATGGGACTATTTTGTATCTAAAACACTAAAGTCTAAAGTAAAGGCGAGAGACCCAGCGTAGCCAGTTAGCCATCTTATTAGAGACACAATAATTTTTATTTTTCATAAATTCCACAGGTTTTCAAAGCTTATTACAGGGTTCTAATAAAATAGATAAGGCTGCTTACCCTCATCGAGAGAAGAGAGCGTGAAGCGCTGATGTTTCATCGCACGCAAGTAGGAAGGAACGGCCTTTACGGTGTTAAATGTTAAGGTTACTATGAAGTACAAGAACACCTATTTTTGCCAAAAAGATTGTACTTACACCTTGTGTCAGGCACCCGCTATAAAGTTACTTTAATGATGTAACTCAACCAATTTTAAAGAAATTTCAAACTACTTAACTAAGTGTAAAACACTTGAAATTATAATAAACTCCACCATGCCAACTTCTTAGGGAATAAAAATATCTCTGTGGACTGTGGACTTTACACACCACGTTAGTCTAGCCCTGTGCTAAGTACCGTAAGGACTTGTGTTACGGGTACTAGACAACGGAATATATTTAATATGTTTTATGAATTTTAAGAAATGTTACATATTTAAGATTATAGATTATGAACGAGCGACTGCGAGCGCCCGGACCGCGTTGTAGTGTGACGTCACATCGTCACGGGTAGCCCGCGTCGCGCTTTACAACTTGTTTTACTTATATATCAGAAACTAATTGAGATATCGAAATATTTTTTTCTCTAGTATTTTTTATTTTTGACAAAGAATATGGAGAGCTATTTATCAAAAATAGGTAACATTCTCCATTGTCCTCGTAGAACACCACTCTCTCAGTGAGGTAGTGTCCCACGATGTTTCTGAGGTAGAGGGGCACTTCGTGGTACTTTAGTGCCTCCTTTATTACCTCGTAAGGGAGGGAACCGAAGAATTCGCAATGAACCTTACAGAACCACCTGGTTCTGTCTGGCTCCAAAGCAGAATACCTATTCTGCTTTGGAACTTTTTTGGCATAGAAAAAGCCTCCGACAAAACCAACATCTTAACTATAACTTTCGCTCTAAGTAGTCATCGGGTAAAACCAGTAGGTAATAATAGAATGGATCAATAACATGCCAACCAAAAAACTATTTGAATAGACGACAAGGGTTCTAAAAAGCGCGTAGTCAGGGGCTGTACGCAAAGAGGGGTACTGTCGCCACGTCTATGAAATATAGTCTTCAATGACCTAACCACAAAACTAAACAACAGATGCCTCTGCATGGTGGGATAAACTGACGACTTAGCGATCCTAATAATAGGAAGTCATGCTAATATTTGTTTGTCAACTAACCCAGATGGCGCTTCGAATAATTTTAGAACGCTGGGCCAGGGACTTTGATCTAATCATCAGCCCCACTGAAACTGAACTAGTTAAGCCTTCCTGAAGAAGTGAAGGAGCTGAATTGGAAATAAAGTGTGAAAACCCTTTACACAAAACAGGAGCAAATAGCGTCGAGTTGGAGAAACTGGCCAAGCCCCAAATAGTCTTAGCCAGTGGCGTAACTACTTATATCGTTCGAGACCGGTGGCAAATTTATCAGGCCCTTCTCTTCTAACTGATGAATCAACTATGGGTACTGTTCTATGACCGGGGTCCACCACGGGCCGGGGCAAAATGCCACGACATTTTGCCGACTTGCACCTCTATAAGAACAAGCTTCTAGACTGCCACGCTAACTAGTGGCTGAAATGTGAAGCGAATGCCATCAAATTTTCGTGTGTACGTATGATATGACATAATTATTTCAACATGTCATTGTCATTGGTTTTGCTTAGTGTTTTTCTAGCACTTAATTCCTAAAATGATCACTAGGGCGCGTTATATTCGTGGAAGTGCTGCCTCTATTTTTCGTGTACGGACCCTATATATTACGCCGCTGGTCTTAGCACTACAGTTATTCTCTAAAAAATATAGTAATTTTTTTATAGTACAGGGGGCAAACGAGCGATCGAGTCACTGAAATGGAGGTGATTTCCGACCCACAGACATCTGCAATACCAGGGGTTTTGCAGTTACGTTGCCGATCTTTAAAAACCATGTCAGAACTTTATATCTAGACTAGCTGTGTCCGGCGGTTTCACCCGCGTTTAATTTCTAAGAAAACCATATAAACTTAAACACCCCATTTCACCCCTTTAGGGGTTGAATTTCTAAAAATCCTTTCTTAGCGGATGCCTACGTCGTAACATCTACCTGGATGCCAAATTTCAGCTTGATCCGTCCAGTGGTTTGGGCTGTGCGTTGATAGATGGCTATGTCACGTTTGAGTTTTATATAAGGTGCACCGGGGCTATTGCAACTACGGGGTAAAAGCAACTAATTCCAATAACTTACATTTGCCGCCTTTTTTTAAAGAATGACATCGATAGCAATAAGGCTGAGTAGTCAATATTTCAACCAGGATATATATATCGCAAGTAGACTAACTACTTTGATGATCAGGAACTCATTTTGTTTTTCCGCCATTTTGTGATATTCCACTAAGGAGTACGGACGCGTTGTGAAGTTGATAAAGTGAAAAAAAATATTTCTTGCATGTTTACTGACAGAAATTGATCGTGTTTGTGATTTTCGATTACCGTGAGTATTGTCTACAGTATTTATTTAATCCGATATAGTGTTAATATTAAGTTATGAGTTCAGTTAAATTTACCCAATAAAATTTGTGTCCTGGGGCTATTGCAACTATGAACTTAGTTGCAATAGCCCCATGATATTTACTATGAAACAGTTTTTACTAGTGATGTTACATGTCGATATTATATAATACTAGCTGATACCCGCGGCTTCGCTCGCGTGGTTTTTCACGATAAACAGGAGCCGATGTCACTCTTTAGGCCTTCAAATATCTCCATACTAAATATCACATCGATCCGTTGATCCAATTTGATTCGAAAGAAAGATAAATAAACAACAAACAAACACACTTTCGCATTAATAATATTATTATTTTTTTTTTTGGTATAGGGGGCAAACGAGCAGTCAGAGCCATTTTTACGACCACCGACAATCATAGACATCCGCATAGTGACTTTACAGATGGGCTGCCCTCCTTTCTCTTCCCAGCTCTATGGGCCACCGGCTACTTACACACCGCACGAAACGCGACAGCACAGCTATCACTTTATGCCGGTCTTGTGTAAGCGAGAGGTACCTCCCCGGTCGTGCCGGCCCAATTCGGCTGCATGCAAGCATGCAGTGTGGCACTACCTAATGTGGACTAATGAACATCCTTAAAAATACAGTGTTTTTAATCCATATTTTGATTTGAGCCAAAATCGAAAAAAATAGTTGCATTTACCCCCAATGTCAAAAGCAATTTAATTTAAGCCAAAATTAACCGTATTTTCGCACTTATTGAATTCTAAATCTTGTATAAATAAGAAAATCTTGTAGTTTTCTTCTTAAAAAACGGTGAAGCTCTTCTAGAATTATAACAATATCATTTAGTTGCATTTACCCCCGGTGTGGGGGTAAATTCAACTCTTACTACCTTTGTTATGTAATATAGTAACAGTTTTTTAGTTATTAAGTTTTTTTCTGTATTATGATCATTAAAATAAACTGATATTAATCAGTAACATACCAGTTATGTCGCATGTCATGAGGTAATTAAAAAGCTACCAAATTTTTATCGAGCAAAAATGAGCTTTGATTTTTTTAGTTGCAATAGCCCCGGTGCACCCTATATACATAGTATTAATATACTGGGTTATTTTTTGGTCACCGGCCAAATTATCAGGTTTGGTTCAGAATCAATAATACATTCGATTTATGAAATAGAAAAGAAAAACAAATAATTTGTTGAAATTACTTTGTCCCATGTTATAAACATATTTCTTGGTCACCACGTGGCATATGACTTGCGAGAGTCGCTCGGTTGGCGTCACTGACCTTAAAGTCGATACATTTCTCGTATGAACCACGATCGCTGTATTTTTATGGACCTTTTCAAATCGATTTTTATTTAACAAAATATTACAATTAGACGATAAAATTTAAAACACACTCCTTGGAATGATGTTTACTTCCTTATTTTAAAATTTGGCCGGTGACCAAAAAATAACCCTGTATATACATTTTTATTTGAAATATTAAGAATTAAAACACAACAGCGACTGCAACGACTTAGCAGTACCTACCTATTACAGTTATACCACGTACTGCCATGCAACTCGTGCATGCATGCTGAATATCGCAATGGAAAATAGCGAAGCTCAAAGGTTGTCATCAATCATTAATAACACGGTTTAATCCTTGACACATTGACGGCGTCGCGCGGCGGGTACCGAACCAAAAAAAAAGGCAATGACTAATTTTGTTCACGTTGCGTCGGAGACAATGGAAAGGTCAAATGTTGAGATGTTCGATACAATGTTTATTGGGTACTAATTGCAGATATTAACAGGCGCCATTCGTCGTTAGAGTAACCGCCAGCCAGTTACATAGGGCCGGATTTCTTTATGTAAATGTATGAATTAAAGTAACAAGGGAAGCTGGAGTGCCACGCTGCATGCATGCACTTGACGGCCGACACGACCGAGGAGGTACCTCTCGCTTACAAGATTCCGGTATAAAGTGACAGCTGTGTTGCCGCGTTTTGTGTGGTGTGTAAGTAGCCGGTGGTCCGTGTAGGGGGAGGAATTATTAGGTGGGAATCTATTAAGAGATACCTTACTCGAAAGGTAAAAATGGGTCTCTATTACTAAGAAGCTATTGTCCATATGTCTGTCCGTTCCACCCTCTGCCCGTGTCTGCCTGTACGTTGGTCACCAAGCCTTCGTGAGGCTGGTGACCGACGTGGAGACCTTGGTAGTTAGACAGTTTAAATTTTCACAAACGTAAACTCTAATACAAGTAGGTATTAAAATAATATTTTGTATTGAACACACGAACCTTTACTAGTATTAATCTATATCTTTATTATAATATACATAATATGTATAATAAAACAGTAAAATTCGTGTGTCTGTTATGATGACATTGAATATATTTACGAAAAACTAATTGGGGTCGATGTTAAAATAGTAGGTATTAGAACACTTTTCAATGTATTTTAATGTATATATATAAAGTATATAATAAAGTGGCAAGCGCCAGCTTATTTTTTTTTTTAATATTTAACGTTTGTATGTACTGCTGATGTTTTTAAATAAAATTAAAATTAGTTAAACATTATTTTGTAAACTTTCAACGTTGTTTGCATGTACCTCGGAAATGGTTATAGACTTGTAAAATGTAATAAAAAAAATTGATATAATTTTATGAGCTTTTCGCTCATTCCAACGGAAAATCGGAATTTCGGCACACTGCAAGCAAACAATAACAAATCACTTTGATTATAATTTTATTTTTTTAATATTTAACGTTATAATAACACAAAACGCAGGCACCAGCTAGTTATAATAACATATCTTTGAAAACATAAAAAAGAAAACAAACATACCTATGTTTGTTGTTTGTTTAGGGGGCGTTTAGTTTACGACAAGTATACGAAAATACTTTTTCAAACAAGTTAAATAGCGAAAAAATGTAATCATGCTTTGTACCGGGCTGATATGCCTCGCACGGGGTGAATGATCCCGGCGGACTATGCCGGCGCGGGCAGCCGACGGCCGGGCGCTCGATCAGCTGATGGTACAGCGTGTACCCAGTGATAAAAAGCTTTGAAAAATTCGTGTGGCTAAACTATTCCTCCGATTGATCTGATTTTTCATATGTAGCCTGGAAATGATACATTAAATATGTGGTTTCATTTAATGAATGAAACCACATATTTAATGTATCTATTGCTAATATTATAATTAATTATTATTAAATATTATTAATTATTAATGCTATTTTGAAACTCGCTCCGCTCGTTTCAAAAACTCACACTCTGGTTTTAATACCCTTCATTATACGACAGTTGCATAAACTACTATTAATTTATTAAACTTTACACATATAGTTACCACGCTTTTGATAGCGCCTAAATTTTATTGGGTTAGTGGGTACTAACATAGAACTAAGTAGTTCTGTAAAGAATTGATTTTAAATCCATTTTAAAAATGTAAAGACGCTCGAGATCATACTGAAGAAAGAAATCATGATCGATGACAATAAAGATGCGAGGGCAGTATCGTGGCCTGTATTCAAAGCGCGAAGCATAGATTTTTAAACAATTGAAAGCAATGGGAACCCTTGCTATCACTTCATGCAAAGCCATTATTTCGCCTTTTTATAGTATAAAAGGGCAAAGGAGCAGTCGTATCCATTATGACGCCCACAGACATCCGCACAGAGGTTACACAGATCCTCCCCAGTCAATGGGCCGGCTATTTACATCGCACGAAACGTGATAGACAGTCACTTTACGCCGGTGTCGTGTAAGCGATGCCTTCCCGGTCGTGCCGGCCCAATTTGGCATGCATATATGTAGCGTAATACCTCTTACTAAAACTAAACATATACACCTTGTATTATGTAGCTATGTGTAGAATATAAAGCACTAATTATTTTGTTTTAATGATCAATGTTACTGGATCCTCATTAAAAGTTGTACCGCTGAACACAGGCTCCATTCAATTCATATTTATAAATACAATCATCATTTTGTATATTTTATTTCGTGGTCGCGTCTCATGCAGACGACTGAAAAGTTTCAAGAGCCAGCGCACACATGCCACTTTTAGCATCGGCGATCGGCGATTTAGTCGCTTTTTAGGAGCTGAATGCAGCGACTAGACGCTCCCCAGCGCACACTTAAAAATTGCGATGATTTGGTCACAAAGCGACTAAGGGTCATTTCACACCAAAAGCGCGGCGAAGGGCAGCGAAGCGGAGCGCAGCTTATGTGTCATATGAATTTCAACTTTATTTTCATTACTATAGTACTTATTATCGAATTCTTGCGACTTCTGGAGCATTCCAGCGACTTCTCGCGCATTCCAGCGACTTCGCGGGAATCCGCGCGTCTCGTTCGAATTTACTAATATATTCTATCTAATATATACTATAATAAGTACTATAATAATTACTATAAAGTTGAAATTCATATGACACATAAATGGCGCTCCGCTTCGCTGCCCTTCGCCGCGCTTTTGGTGTGAATTGACCCTAATTCGAAAAGCGAGTGTTTCCGAGCATCGAAGCAGTCGCTAAAACGCGCGATTCTGATACCGTGACTGAACGTAGAGTCACTGCCGTGATGCAGCATCGATGCAGTCTAAAATCGCCGATCGCCGCTGCTAAGCGTAGCGTGTGTGGTCTCGCCCTTAGTGACGATTGAATGAGAAGTGTCAGAAAGTTCACGGCCCCGTATTTACCTATTTCTTGGATAATTGTTGAGATGCCGTCGCAATCCGGCCTTGTCGAAATGCTAATGGAGATATTACTGGTAATTATCTATTGAGATTTATAGATTACTGGTAATTATCTATATTATTGAGATATTATGGTAATAATCAGTAATTTTAATATAATAATTACATGTAAAACCATTTGCGATTGTCGAAGCCCGTGCTTAGCAAAAGTAAAGTTTAAAAGGGCAATAATTAAATGTAAACAACAGTTTGGCAGACAGACAGTTCTTTACCTTTAATTTCTTTTTTAAATGTAAAGAAAGCGTTCATTAAATTTTTCTTAGTTCACCTAATTGGTTCACCTAAGGCAAACTCACATAACGACACAAAACCCATCAGAATTAACAACAAAAAAATACACTA
>LUGF01042765.1:271197-290197 GCA_001625245.1 Calycopis cecrops
CCCCCCCCCCGACCGAGCCCCGACCGACGAACAATTATAGCAAATCGATAAAATTTGGCTCCTCTTGGAAGCATAAGTTCAGGTGCAAAATTAGTATAAGTCACTGTTTTTGGTTCATAAAGAACAGCAACAGGTCCCAAAAAATAGCACCTATGCGTCACGAAGTTTATGGTACCTTTTGATTTTTGAATAATAGTAGTAGGTCCGATTAAATATTAATCGTCACTGTTTTTGGTTTCTTTAATAGGAATCCCCGTGTCATTGGACAAATGCGTAACAGTTTTCTAATTCGACACATAACCGCCGCTAATGGCGCATTAACTCACACAAATTAATTGGTTTTAAGACTGTTAGTTAATGAGGCAATTGGGTAATTGTAAGTGCATTGCGTGCGTGCCTAATCACGACCAAGTTACGATTTCGTCATAACACTATATGCGTCATGTTTTTTGATAGGATAAGGGGGAAAACGTGAAGTCAGAGCAATTCTCTTGACGACCGATGCCAATAGACAACCGCTCAAAGGCGTTGCCCTCCATCATCATCGTACATGGGAAACCGGATCCACACGCGATCCAACGCGAAACGCGACAGCATAGCTGTCACTTTGCGCCGGTGTCGTGTAAGCGAGAGGTACCTCCCCGGTCGTGCCGGCCTGATTCCGCTGCATGCAGCGAGGCACTACCTCTTACCAAAACAATTATTTACTAGCAGGGGGTTTTATTGTGCCCTAGCTCTGCGGTTTTGCCCGCATACTCATCTTCCATTGACCTCGGCGAGGTAGCTACATAGCCTATAGGTAGGTAAGTCTTCTAATCTATCACCTATATTAGTGCTTGAGAAAAACTGTTTAACTTCTATATTTTATTACTAGCAAATCCGCCACTCTTTGCACGTGTGCAATGCTGAATCTAGAATGTTTTAATCTGTACTGTTTTCGAAAATATACATTCAAATTACAAGCTGTAAAGGGCAATTTTGATCTAGCTTAATATCGTAAATAAGCCTTTATTTCTCCTAAGAAGTACGTAAAGGATAAAAAAAAGTTATCGTGGGTTATCACTTAGACAATATGCTATTGCGGATTTTTTGTATACCTTTTTAAGGTGACAATACTGTTGTACTTTATTTTGATCTATCTTGAAGTGTTCAGCCATTGTTTGCAATGTAAGTGCATAAAATAACCTCTAATATTATAAATGCTAATATTCTAATATTAAAAAATATCTCATCACAATCAACTGCATAGTTTTAAAGTTTTAAGCGTATATAGGGACAGACAGGGATGGTTTGCTCTATAGGGGAGGACTACGCTCAATAATGGACAGCTATAGACTTATTTTGGGGATAGCTAACGCGTAGATATGATGATATAAAGTGTAAGTATGATATCCTACTAATATTATAAAGCCGAAAGTTTGTGAGAATGTTTGTTACTCTTTCACACAAAAACTACTGAACGGATTTTCTTTAAACTTTACAGTAATATAGCTTTCATATCAGAATAACATAATAAGTTAAAGGGATTTTTGAAGTCCGAAATTCACGCGGGCGAAGCCGCGGGCGGAAACTAGTTACGATATGAAGTGATGTATTGAAAATAGAAATGCTGATTATGATCTTGATAAATTGTAATCTGGAATAACATAGTACATTTAATCCAGTATAAGATGCAGGTTCGCTTAGAACAGATTTCGCGGTGGTAAAACTTATACCCCCTTATTAATAAATATAGAATAACTTTATCCAAGTAGTAACCTGGTAATAAACTGACATCTGCCAAATTCCATATTAAAAAACACCTAAGAAGTATGGAAATTGACAGATGTCAGTTTATTACTAGGTTATTACTTGAATAGAGTTATTCTATGTTTATTAATAAGGGGGCTGGCGACAGCTAGTTTTAATATATTATAAAGCCTCCTGCGAAGTGCTCTGAAGAAAAATTATCCCTATGTAAACCAGTCAGTTCTAGCGAGTTCCTTTCTTAAACTTCCCAAGACAACGTTAAACAAACGAGGTACAAGATATTGAAATTTCTTAGAGTGCACTTTATTTTCTGACGGGCTTTGCCTCCACTTACCGCTGTTGTCGTGTCTTTACTCAACTCGATACCTGTCGCCGCTTAAGATCTTTAACAAAAACATTACAGGATTTATTCAGAAGATCGAAGTGTATTTGCGGTCACAGATATACTTGTGCCGTTGAAGTGGCTAGTAAATGACAACACTATTCATGCCATTTCTATTAAACAAACATCACGATCCCTACACTTGCCTTGCTTCCTCCGCATTCTCAAATCTCTTCATACAAATTCGCATGTTGCTAAGACTCCAATTGGCTAATATATGCTCTCGCAGTAAAGCCTGCCCATGCATGCGTGCGGTAGTGCCACGCTGCATGCATGCATAGGCCGGCACGACGAGGCGCCTCTCGCTTACACGATGCCGGCGCGAAGTCACAGCTGTCGCGTTTCGTGCTTTGTAAGTAGCCGGTGGCCTATGTATGAGGGTGTAGGGAGGAAGGCAATGCATCTGTAAAACCCCTATGCGGATGTCGGTAGTCATGAAAATACACCGGCTGCTCGTATGCCTTCTTATATTTCAAAATAAAAGTTTATATTTAAATATTTGTCAAAATTAAAGCCTCGTGATAAGCCGCGTTCTATTTCACATTGAAATATGCTTCTTGTTGTTAACAACCTTACTTACCCACGTACGTATTTCCTAATCTATATGCGCTACGTTTTTCCCGTTTAATGATAATAAATATGTAAAAAGTGGTAGTGGGACCACAGCGATGGTTCTGTAGTTCTGTACCAACGAAGGGCCAGCAAATCCAGCAAATCAATTTATGCTGATAAAATTATATTTGTGTCCGCAATCATTTCGTTCAGTGATATAATTATTTGAAATTGATTTTCGGATTTATTTTTGCATTTGTAAGAGTTCTAAACTTCTCGTCAAATTTTCGAAGTCAAAGGGAAACCAAATACGTTTTAGTTACCATGCGATCAAATAGAAAATATTATTCGCATAAACGGTCGTTTTAGCTTTAATTTGAAATATGACCTTATCTGTACTTGGTAATTGAGAAAAAATAATTTCCCTAAATAAGGTTGTTGATATGAATTTAAGATTTCCTTACAGGCTTTTTTAAAAAAATGTTTCGAAAGACAGACATAGTGATTCAGCAGGGTTCCGTTTTTTTTAAATACGGAACCCTAAAAATGTAGTATCTTACACACGTACAGAAATTTATTAAATACTAACATACGTGTTTATTTTTAAACTGTACTGTCTGTTTGAACGTTGGACCGATTCACGGTCAGATGAAATTGAAAAAGTTTCAGGGAACTTTAGATATTAAAACGTTAATTGACATCCCAATTTTTAGGGAACCTTAAAAGAACCTGGTTATTTTTCAAGCGCGATATAATCCGTTAGAGAATCATAACCAAGATAATGAATATTTGCGTAAGTATGCGAAACTATATTCTTATAGGATTAAGTACTTTGCTGTCCGTATCTCTGTGCGTCCGTGGAAACCGAAAGTGTATTCCAGGTGACACAGTATTATAAAATTTGGTAAGGAGTATATTATTATCTGAATATATATAAGTATCTATACAAAACCTACAGATGAAAACAGGAAATGTATAGTTGCATCTCACAGAAAATCCACAAATTATATTTGTACTACGGTTCATACAAAATGAGTGCATACGACCACAAAATGGTCAACTCTTTTAAGTTGCCATTACTCGTGCAGTCAGCGGTTTTTTGTTTTAAGAAATGCAGGCAGCGTGCAATATGCAGGCTTATGTACACATTGGATTATGTGTACATAAGCCTGCATGGACATAACGTTGGATTATGCTCGGATTAAGCTTTCATAGCTTAAACTTGAAAAGGGGCTCTTTCTATGGGCCCCTAAGCCTTGCTGGGCGGCAGTCCCCCTAAGCCAGGCGCTGTTTGAGTGCAATCCGATGGTGGTGTGGTTCTTGAGGTCGTACCAAGTACCAACTTAAACCAAGCCGACAGCCTCAGTCTCTGATGCTGAGGATGATCTCTCCGATCCTAGGTATAACTTTAAAGTAGATAGATATATATATTATATACACTATTTTACAAAAATATCTAAATAAACTGCAATGTAATTTGTTATGTTATATTACTTCCATGTATAATGTGGGAAATGTTTCTTTTATAGATACTATAAAACTGACTCATTTATATATTTAAATTTTAAACTAATATAAGTACTTCTCATAAAATTGACTCATTTAGTCATTCAAACAAAGTTTTTTTTAGTTATCTCCTTAAGAAACATTTAAAGGGGCGCGGTACGAAAAATAATGAGGAGTAAATCGCGTGAGACTGAATCAAGTGTAAAATTAGCGTAACGTTTTACTGCGCTTACACCGCTTACTTCTCTTTAAGAATCATGTTCCTTCGAGTAAATTGTAGTCGCGTGTCTGTAAATAGCTATTCTAAGTTCTAACTAGTAAATTAATACTAATAATAATACTGTACATAATTTAAATAACAGTTTAACTACAGGAATGAAACCATAGGACACAGATAGTATATCCTATTATTAGGTATATATTATAGGTAATAAAGCTGAAGAGGGTTGAGGCACATGGAATATATAAAAAATCGGCTGGTGGAACTTAAAATTAGTAACGGAACATATTCCAACAGCATTAAATATTCTAAATCTGTTCGTCTATTTACTTGACCGCGCGTCATTTTTAAATAACTGAACAGATTTTGATGCTAAGTTTACAAAGTCTAATCCCCGGCGTGCGCGCTAAGACGAACAGTTCCTTTTAGATTTTACACGTGAAACCTCGGGGCACAGTTAGTATGACAATAAACCGTGGTTTTCTATAGATTACGAACCAACTATAAATAACTACGTCAGCGCAAGGCTGTCGACTCGGACTTGTCAATTAGTTGGCTCATTTTTCGCCATATACAGTGCATGTTTTTATTTAATGATAACACTTGTATGCTACATAAAGACGTATATGACTGTGTTCTTCGATACATTTTATATAGTATTTTATTATATATGTCGCAGTCGGATTGTATAATCCGCCGTATTACATTACGGCTAGCCATTTAGAAAAACAGGGCCGTTTTGTAATGCGGCGGGTCAACGATTCGCCGGATTGTCGTTGAGAAACGTTCTACAATATGACACGGACTATTACATTACGGCTAGCCATATTGAATAACGTTTAGCGGCGAACACTTTCTGGCGGAGTTTGACCTCGCCGTATTCGATCCGGCTAAGCGTTGACCCGCCGCATTACAAAACGGCCCTGTTTTTCTAAATGGCTAGCCGTAATGTAATACGGCGGATTATACAATCCGACTGCGACATATATACTCCAATTTCTCGCTTGTCCTCTACAAGTCTCTACAAATCAGTAAGCTGAGCCTTTTAATGACTGACTGTGTAATGTAGACATACGCATGATTGTTATGCACTTGCGTTGGTGTACTTCCCTCTTCTCCCACGATGAGTAAGCGGACAGAGAACAAAGTCACAGTCAAGTAATGGTGTTGCAGATGTCTGTGGGCGTCGGGAAAACCATCATCTCGGTGACCCGACTGCTCGTTTGCCCCCTGTACTATAAAAAAAAAAGAGTAATATTCACTAGCAAGCTTCTATTTCTATATGGGATATAGAGGACCCATCCTACAAAACAGTACAGACCCCAGTTGATATAGTTACGCCACTCAAAACTAAGTAGGTACTTGATGGAAAATTTAAAACGTAATTAATGAATAGATACATAAACTATGTGTTTACATAAGTTAGTTGTTAAGTAGTATAGTTTCTAATAAATATTTGTGTGAAATAAACAATCTATACAAATAATAAAACAGTAAAATTCGTGTGTCTGTACATTGAATATATTTACGAAAAACTAATTGGGGGCGATGTTAAAATAGTATTAGAACACTGATCAATGTTTTTTATTTTTTTTTGTTTGACTGTTTGTCCGGAATAATCTTCGAAACTACTGGACGGATTCGAATGAAACTTTTGTCGCGTATTGATACTAAGCCTGGTCAACATCAAAAACACTATTTACTGCGGTAAAATCGCTCATTCCTACGGAAAATTGGAATTTCGGCACACTGCAAGCAAACAATAACAAATCACTTTGATTATAATATTACCACGCTACGCGAACGAACTCGCAGGCACCGGCTAGTACTTATATAAAAATGGTAAACATGTATAACCGGTGGAGTTAATACGAATGTAAAACACACTAAACAGTACCAGCTATGTTCTTAACGTTACAGAACAGAAAAAAATGATACAAAAACTCGCGTTAGCTTAACCCACAGAACGGGTTCTACGTCGGAGCGTCGCAAATCGAATAACATTCTGTTTATCATCCACCAATCATATAGTAAATATTAATTACAATATCTAGTTTTCATTTCGGACCTAAACATATTTTGTGGAAGCCAAGAGAAGTGTATTACGTAATCGGATTATTATGACGTGGGGCGTCGAGACTAGGGTTCAAAAGGGGACCTACCCCATAAGGGGGCCCAACCCCATGGTATCTATGGTATATATGTTTATGATTCAATAACGTTTAATTTCCGGGAAAATTGACCTACCGTTTTGATTGAATTTAAATTCCGTTTCAAGGATTGTATTTGTATATATTTCATCTTAATATGATTACGGTTTTGATGTAAACATTACATCAAGCAAAGGAAGTTGCGCACAAGTGTTGTTTTGTCATAGTAGTAGTTCTTAACTTTTCAAAGTTTATTATTATCTAAATGATGATATTGGAGTTAAGAATTACAGCAAGCTGTAAGTGACATGTTTTCTTAGAATTCTGCTTAGAATAAATATAGAAATGATCCGAGCCTAGGTACTTAGGCTCAGATCATTTCTATATTTATTATAAGAGAACCTAAATATCTCGTAAGTGCTAGGCCACAGTTCAATGCCTCCTCGATCTGCGATGACTACATCACTTTCCGTTTAAAATTATAATTTTAATAATTATTAATAGTCTAATTTGTCATTGCATTAATTTAATTACAATTTCAATATCCTTTTACAATAAACATTAAACAATAAATTTGAAAACAAAAACCGGCTGCTTAAATATATTTTAATGGACCCAGTCTCAGTTGCGTTATCAAGACGAATCTATACATATAATAAAACATTAAAATCCGTGTGTACATTGAATATGTTTACGAATAATTAATTGGGGGCGATGTTAAAATAGTATTAGAACACTGCAATGTTTTTAACCTTTTTTGCCTGTCTGTTTGTCTGTTTGTCCAGGTTAATCTCCGAAACTACTGGACGGATTCGAATGAAACTTTTACATAGATACTAAGCCTGGTCAACATCTGAATACTAATTACTGAGGAAAAATCGCTCATTCCTACTGGAAATTCAGTAATTAAACTTTACCCGACGGATTTGAAAATTTTAAAGAATTTTTCTGTGGTGTTCTGATCTTAAGAATGAAACTTTTTGTGGTATAACACACGTGACACTCGAAAAATATTACCTTCCATCTGACACATTCGGACTAATACAGCAATGTGGACTACCACTTCTGCTGTTTAAAGTTTCGTACCCAAAGGCCAAAAAGAGTAAAGTCCAAAATGTCGACGACCGACCTACTATTAAGACTGCGACAGTTCAAATTTTCACACATCATCTCTTACCATTATAATAACAAATACTATAAATGGGTAAATTTTATATCACTGAAAAAACAAACTTACGCACATGTATAGACCGTCTATCAAAGCCGCCCGCAAATATATGTTTGTTAATTTATGTTACATCTCTCGGTGGTACTTCATGGTCATTGGTAGTCCCTCATCAGGTGAATCCTACTGCTCGTTCGACATAAATCATAAGGCGAGGACAAACGCGTGACCATAATATTTTTTGTGTTGTACCGTTATCAACCAGTCACCTGCGCGCGCTAAATGAAATGTGTGCCAGGTAACTAACAATTACTATATTCAGTAGGTACTTTGACAGGCGATTAGCGCTGAACCGATCGGGTACCGTTATGTCGCGGTCGCCGGTTCGAATCCACGTGGTTTATAGCTTTCTGGTGGTTAAACTCTAGTTAAAACAAATTTATGGGTTGATGATAACGTGAATTAAACAAGAGACCTGCTAAAAACTGAAACAAGCACAACTTTATATCGTACGCCTGAAAAACATTACTCTTCTGACACAATTGGGTAAAAAGTATCTCTAGTTGGTCACATCTAGGCACTCAAATTTATTGAAATCCGCATTAAACGAATGAAGTCGCATTTGAAATCTATTTGCATAATTATTATCTGATGTACAGAAATTATCATGATTCAGGCGACCGATCAAAGTTGACTCATACAGATTTAGTCTCTAGTCTGTACTAATCTATATCTTAAATCTAGATATAGGTACTTCTAAACTTCTATACTAATATTATAAAGAGGAAGGATTTTTTGTTTGTTTGTATCGGCTCCACTGCTAGGCCGATTTGAACAATTCTTTCATAAATAGAAACCTACATTATCAGGTGATAACGTAAGCTATATTTTATGACGATTGAACAATTTTTTGACGCCCAACGAAGTGAGCACGGGTCGGCTAGTATTGTATACAATAACGAGACCTATAATGGTTGCAAAACATTCGCATCCTATTGAAGTGATTGTCATTGAAATTCGCGACAAAGGTATCTTTGTGGAGATCTACAGGCTATTTGTAATGACAATTCGGCTGGGAAGAGATATAAAATCAACCTTTACCAAACATAGTCTTGCAATATGAGATACTATTTATTTAGGAATATTGTATAAATACAGGGTTACTTTTTGGTCACCGGCCAAATTTTCAGGTTTTGTTCAGAATCAATAATGACTTATGCAATAAAAAATAATAAAAAAATAATTAGTTAAAATTACTTTGTCCCATATTATAAACATATTTCTTGGTTACTACGTGGCGTCTGACTTGCCAGTGTCGCTGGGCCGGCGTCACTGTCCTTGAAGTCGATACATTTCGCGTATGAACAACAATCAATGTATTTTTACGGACTATTTCAAATCGATTTTTATTTAACAAAATATTATAATTAGACGATAAAATTTAAATCACATCCTTGGAATGACGTTTAGTTTCTTATTTTAAAATTTAGCCGGTGACCAAAAAGTAACCCTGAATATCCCGTACTGTTAAACGAGCCATATTTGTAGCCTAAGTAACTATAACTGTATGTTTTACTCGCGTTTTAGAAAAAATTGTAACGATTTCTTTGAAATATGAAATACGCACCTGGCATACGGGCGCAAAAATTTTTTTACGTATCACTTCAGGGAAAAATAGATCTTTTCATATTTTTTCACACAAAATCCAGTTTCTTACGTTTTTTCCCCCAAATTTCACAATTAATCATTTTCGAGCGAAGCTCTGTTGCCCAGGTTACCTTGAACATGTGTACGTTTTTATAGTTTATGGAGGGAAGCGTGCCGATAACCCCTTAATTGCAATACACACATGTTTCCCATCTCCCCTCCTCCCTACCTATGGGCCATTGGAAACTTTAAAATCGCACAGCATAGGTGTCGTATGTGCAAGAGACAAGAGGGCTCAAATTTAACCAAAAATTTTGAAAGCCTGAGAAACTGGGTTTTTAAAGAAAGAAAATGGTACTACTCGATCACATTATGTGTGGACCTGGCTGGAATGTGCGCCCCGCCCCCGTTCCCCGTTCACGGCCCCGCGTTCACCCTGTTGCGTCAGAACGCGTAGTTGAGCGCCGATGCGACATGACGTCATCAACGCCAGGTCCAGATATAATGTAACCGGGTAGTAGTTTTGTCTTATGCACATACAATTGCCTGCGAACTTTTTGGTACACTCGTCAAATAAGCCTAACAAAAGCAGGACAGGCCGAACATGTGAATTTGACATATGTAAACAGCCGGATATGTCCGCCTGAATCCTTACACCTGGCCACCCTGCCTCTTGAGGAGGCCAGAACGTCTTGTTGCTGATAATGATGATTATATTAAAGTTAGCTTTTAGTGAGAGGTAGTACCGTATGCTTGTATGCAGCCGCATATACCGGCACGACCGGGGAGGTACCTCTCATTAACATGAGACCGGCGTAAAATCACAGCTGTGCTGTTGCGTTTCGTGCGGTGTTTAGTAGCCAGTGGCCTCATGGAGGGGGGAGAAGGAAGGAGGGCAACGAATCTGTATAACATCTATGCGTACCTATGCCTATGGGCGGCATGAAAGACGCTCCGACTGCTTTTTTGCTCTCTCATAATGTAAAAAAACACACACGAGTGATGTAGAGCAACCGAAACGTCGGATAGACTTCTCGTTATCCAATAAACCACAATACAAACTGTATAATAATAATCCAAAGCTTTAGTAGCTGGTGGCCCATGTAAGTGGGAGGAGAAAGGAGAGCAGCGCATCTGTGTGCGGATGTACATGGACGTCGGTAGTCATGAAGATGGCTCCGCCTGCTCGTTTGTCCACCTATATTTTTTTTTTTTATGATATAGGAGGGCAAACGAGCAGCCGGAGCCATTTTCATGACTACCGACGCCCACAAACATCCGCATAGGTGCTATACAGATGCGCTGCCCTCCTTTCTCCTCCCACCTCCATGGGCCACCGGCTACTTACACACCGCACGAAACGCGACAGCACAGCTGTCACTTTACGCCAGTCTCGTGTAAGCGAGAGGTACCTCCCCGGTCGTGCCGGCCCAATTCGATTGCATGCAAGCATGCAGTGTGGCACTACCTCTTACCAAACCAACGTCCACCTATATCATAAAGAAATAAAGTAAGTTTTATTCTCGTTGCCCCGGGACCTAAACCGCACAATA
This sequence comes from Calycopis cecrops, assembly GCA_001625245.1. Lineage (NCBI taxonomy): Eukaryota > Metazoa > Arthropoda > Insecta > Lepidoptera > Lycaenidae > Calycopis > Calycopis cecrops. The sequence continues at coordinate 282,122 of LUGF01042765.1, forward strand.
CGCGACGGCGGAACAAGCCCCACGCCACATGATAAGGTATTTAGCACGCCGCCAGTACACGCTCATCGTATTCCGTTCGCCGCTGTTATTTAATAAGTTTCCTTTGTCAGGAGCCGTCTGAATGCTAAAGTCGATCGTGCGAGACGAACAAAACTTTCTTTAAAATTTGAACCTTCACTTTCTTTCAATGGTTTAAGTTAAACTGCTGGTGCGGTATGAATTACTAGTCGGTAAAGACTTTTTTGGGGCTCCGAAGCCAAATGGCAAAAAATATTTTGAGATTCAGTTCTATGTATGGACTATGGAGTACCCAATTATTTTTTAATTGGTCTTTTCTTTTCAAAATTCGAATAGCGGTTCACAAAATACATCAACCTACAAAGTTTCAACTACGACCGCCCAAAAGTTTCGGAAGAAAATGGCTGTGACATACGGAAGGACGGACGGACATGACGAATCTAAAATCTAGATAATTTAATTGTCCATATAAACAAAACCCGAAAGCCACATATTAGAATACAAGGTATGAATTTAATGCTGTCGGGAGTAGTCATGACGAGTCAGAGGTATGTTGGGATGGCACTACCGGGGAGGTACCGATAGAATTAGTAGCCGGTGGCCCACTGGAGGGGAGGAGGGGAGGGGAGGGCCATGCATCTACTTAAGGATCATGCGGCCTGCTGTTTTGCCACCTTATCTATACTCATGGGCGCCGCCATTTTAAGGGAGGTGCATCTGCATCTATACATACATATTAACCAAGATAAAATATAGAACTAAACATGTATAGCAGGTGGATGACAGAGTTGCGAGTATTAAGTACTTTCTCTACGATCTGTCTGACAATGGCAGCTAGAGTTTTCAATGGCTCCTTTCTTCTAATGCTTTCTTTCACGACAGGTGGGGTGCAATTGCACCCCCTTGCACCCCGCTATATAAAGCTGAAGAGTTTGTTTTTTGTTTGTTTAGACACCCTAATCTCTGGCACTACTGGTCCGATTTACAAAGTTCATTCAGTAATTAGTTAGACGATATAGCGGGGAAATCTTTTTAACTTTTTAACCGACTGCACTAAAAAGGGGATTCTCGTAAACGAAGTTGCGGGCGTCCGCTAGTATGAGATATATAAAGCCAAACAATTACGATAGTCAAGTTACATAACAGTGGGCACTATATATTACAATGGAATTGTAATGGTCTGTAGTGTGTTTGTTTTGGTAAAACATCCTTGTTACCACATTACTGGACGCCCACGGCGGTAAAATATTAGCATTTACCAGCAGTTCAAATAGATACTCTCGCACATTATGTTTTTTTTAAGCGGTGCCAGTGATAATATATTTTTTCGTGACATTGAATTAATATTACCTTAAATATTACTGACGTATGGTTATAACTCACTGCCTGACGCTCCTTTGTTGTTTTTTTAATGTTATAGGGGTCAAACGAGCAGGTTTGTGACTACAACTGCCCATAGACATCCGCAAAACTATTATTTTTATTTAAGGTCACTTAAACATCGAAGGTCATTAGCGACCTATAATTTAGTTGATATAAGACGCTGCATTTGTTTATCGTTGAGTAAGGGGTAGTGCCACTGAATTGCTGTGGAATTGGGCCAGCACGAGTGAGGTACCTCTCGCTCACGTAATAGCTAGAGGTAGCTTTGCTATCCAGAGGTGCAGTCTAGTGTTTTCGTAGCCGTCGTGTTTGTACCCGAATAATGAATTTGGAGGGGAAATATGTAGCCGAAGGAAATATGTAACGTGACATTTACAGCTCGGACCTCTCTGCTTGTTGTTGTTCTCTGTTGTTGCTAGCGTTGCCAGGTGTCAGGGATGTCCCAATTTTCAGGGCTTTGGCAACGTCCCATTTCACTCATTATAGAGACGCGGATTGTCCAAATTTTTCACTAACCCTCTTAGTCCGAACTTGGATCGAGAGTTTTAACTGCTGATATCGAAAATATTTAAGTTGTTACTCCATAAAATTATATATTTTCGTGGTGAATAGTATTTTTCTTGTAGCTGTTCCGATTTAAAAACCAAAGAACCAAAGTACCGATTATTTTAACCTTCCGTCCCTGAATTTAGCTCCCTGGACCTGGCAACTCTAGTTCTTGCCCTAGCGAGGCCCTGTTGTATTTGCAAGTTTAACTACGTTTCATCCGGTGCCTGTAGTTTGTAATAAATTATTTCCCGTAGACCATATTCACATTTAGCCATAAATAAGTTCTTTAATGTAGTCCCATTATCTAATATCAAACTACACCAAAATGAATGAGGCAGCTGTGCTGTTTCGTGCGGTGTGATGCCATGGACGTATGGAGGAGGAGGGCAACCTCTATGCGGATGTCTATGGGCGTCGGTAGTCAACTGGTGCCGACTGCTCGTTTGCCCCCTTATACTATAAAAAAAACACCAAGTTCAGGACCGGGTCTGATCAAGCTTTTTAGTGTTCTCATTTTTTTTAACTTTTTACGTTTCGTTAGAAGACGGTGTGATGCACCGATAGCACCATGATAGCACGTTAGTCAAGCATCTTGACATTGTCTAATGCCAGGTTGTGTCGTCCTGCCGTCTCGTATAAACGAATAAGGCCTGCGTAGTCGGCTAATCTCTAAAGATGGCCGCTTACACGGATATTGCCAGAAAGACTATTTTAGCTACTGAATGTCCTAAATCTAGACAAGGATCGACTTTTAGGATCGTTTGTAAAACCTTTGTCGGACTGTGTATAAGACATTTAATATGAGACGGAGGATTGTAAAATATTGAATGTATGCGACTTATTATTATGTCAGAACTAAGAACTAGTTTTATTGTAATATATTTAGGTATGTAATATGAGTTACATTCGTGTTAAGAAATCGATAAGGCATAAAACAATAGGTGAATGGTATAATTGCTTTTTTACCCAAGAGCGTTAAAAAGAAAAGCAATGTTTTTTAAGCGTATTTATTTATTTATTTATTTATTTATTTATTTATTGAACACCAACATAATATACACTGTTACAATTAAAATATTACAGAACATTCAACACGTGTTTAGTATAATTACATTTACAGGTGTAGACTGCATGCATTTAATTTTCGAGTTTTTACAAATTGAATTATAAGACAAATAGTAAATGGTTCCAAGAGACTGTACATCCAATGTGCAAGCAATATAAACATTTATTAAGCGTATGTAGGTTTCTTTCTTCCCTGCTAGCCTGTCGTCGTGGAGAGTGGCGTGACGTATTTTCCCCGCCTCTCCAGCCGGGTTAGTTCCACCGCAACGATGTTCGAGGTACTCCGATACTAGGTGGTCATAGTCGGATAAGGCATCCAGGGATCATCCTTTGCTACGGCATACCTGAGCCTACAACTGCGACTGTTAAGACGGAAAACCGTGTGGTTTTAGTTCGTTCGATTTCGAGTTAACTTCATATGGGATGGTTCCCGAGGAGCATAATAAAAACAAATTATGTATACATTAAAAATATATTTATATGTTTCAAATGGTTGAAGCTTTTTGTTCTTGAAATTAATGATGTAAAGATATTTTTAAACTACATATTATTATTTTCCTTTTTTTTTATTTACGTATTAATATTTATGTACCTAAATATAATATTAACGTAATAATGATAATATGGTTCTACTGGGAAAGAATTTACGCGGGTGAAACTGCAGAGCAGGGCTAGTATACAAAATATTTTTAATCTGTTCACTTAATATACCATAATAGCACCTACGCCATTCAAGGTATACCTTGAAACGCCTGCATAATCCAATGACACAGATAATTTCTTACAAAGGGATAGTTAACCTTTATATTGTTCATTGATAGAAATAACACAATATTTATAGTCTTCATCGCGCACGGTCCTGGGGAACCTTCCAGAACTGAAAAAATCTTACACGGGGTTATTTTGTAAATACCAGCATGCTCTCAGATACAGATAGCTAGCATTTTTTACAACATTTGTTAAAACAAACGTTGTAAACAACGACGTTCTACCTTCTACTACGTTCTTATTATGTCAAAAACAACTCGATATTTTTTTTATGATATAGGGGGCAAACGAGCAGGTGTTTAGTGACTATCGGCGCCCATAGACATCCGTAAAACTAGTTGCCACGCGGACGCGTTGAAGATCCCTAAGTCGTATCGGATCGGAAATACCGAGGAAGGCAGCTGGTTCCATAGTACTGTTGTACGCGGTAAAATAAGGCGTTTATTCGCTGGGTGCGAAGTACTAGGTGGGGGTAATACAATCGACCGCAGCGCTCATAGTGGTCAAAAATAACAATAATGTTGGCGCTGTCCACTACTCCGCTGTCACTGTCGATACTCAATCTTAGTATTAACATTAAAACATCACATTATTTCGCCGACAAAAATGGGTTACAGCAGTTGTTGTGTTGTAAATTGTAAGAATACTGGCAGAAAAAGTAAATGCAAGTTTAATTAGTAAGTAAGTAAGTAAGTCAAAGTAATAGATGTTTGTCTTATGATGCGAGCTTGAATGACTGAACTCTGTCCTTGTTTTGTTCTCGATTCCTCTACATCACGGACATGTTGTTTTTTTTTTTTTTTTTTTTATATGATATAGGGGGGCAAACGAGCAGCCGGAGCCATTTTCATGACTACCGACGCCCACAAACATCCGCATAGAGGCTATACAGATGCGCTGCCCTCCTTTCTCCTCCCACCTCCATGGGCCACCGGCTACTTACACACCGCACGAAACGCGACAGCACAGCTGTCACTTCACGTCAGTCTCGTGTAAGCGAGAGGTACCTCCCCGGTACATGTCCAGCAGAAACCTACAATTTTCCTTTACAGACGGTTTGTGGTTGAAATTTTTTATTGTGAGTGATACTCACAAAACCGGTCTTTAAAATAATACTCATTTCGATCTGAAAACGATATTTAATTTATCACTGGCGATACAAAAACAATTATTATTATTAAAGAAAACCATTAAAATAGCTTTATCTTCTTGATTTACAGTAAAACTAGAACTAAAAATGAAGTAAACATATCCTGACATATTCAACGCAAAACACACTTTTTGAATAAATTTTACTTACCTCCTTTGATTTGAATGACTAAAAATGATTTCACAACCCATTCTTTCACCCAAATCAAGGTGTCACAATAATTTTGGAAATAAAATAAAGATAATTTTGGTTAAAACAATAACGCGAAATTAAATGTCGAAGCATCAAAGCCAACAAAGTTGCGGACGCTAGTTAGCGCTGAGGTCGTGCACAGAGCGAATACCGCAGAGTACTACATTTTGCAATATTAATATATAATATTATATCGGTGGTGGGCATGGAACTTTGAGTTCTGTCGCGATGTCCTATGGTGGAACTCAGCTGCTGGTATTAAGCCGAACAATTCCTCGGAACACACCCCATTGAAAATACGGTAAAAGAGGTAATTTTAAATATTTTTTAAAGTTTTTAATGTATATATGTAAATTGTAACATTTGTAAGTCCCGCGCGGACGGCGGTCTGTGCACGTGGATACATGTGCTCTGTGCACTTATAACGCTCGGACGAAAAAATTAATTCATATTTATTTTTGCATGAAAAAAATTAAATATTATGAATAGTCGAAGAACAAATATAAAAGTAAAGAAGTAAAGTAGTAATAAAGAAGTAAAGGATGCTAGCTATCTATATATAAGAGCTCGCTGGTGTTTTACAAATAAACCTGTAGGTATATTAGCTAAAGCTGAATTTATCCTAGTGCCATTAAGGGACGATGGCAGTTATTATTGTAATAATATGGTCGTTTTAAAGAACTTCAGCAGTAAATATGCAAGGAGAGCTACGAGGGTGTATCCCGCGCTCCCTTGCTGTTATTAGAAATTGAGAAGCCTAATAACATTATTTGCATCGACCCGGGATTCGAACCCGAGACCAGACGGGGCCGGAACGGGGCACGACAAACGAACAAAAACCAGGCGAAGATAATGTATATATGTATAGTAGATAGAAATCAATGTATGACTTATTCAGTCAAAATGTTTCAACAAAAATAGAAGTTAATTAGGGCCTTCTACAATAGGAAGCCACTCTAAAATAGGAAGACGTTGAACCTTGGACCGTAACATCTGATTTTAAAATTACATTAAGAATCTATTCCCAATTACACCTATTGTACCTATTACGTACTGTAGATTTTAGGAGCAAAATCACGGGCACGGATAGTTATAGATAGGTCTTGCCTATCGTATCCCTAATAGTCCGGTCAATTTAGACATTTGAAATAACAAAAATTCCCGTAAAGCCAAATTTTGGTGGAGACCTATAGTTTGCCATTACAAATCAAGTTTTAAAAGTCCCCATCGATCCTATGTGTGCTTAAAAAGTTATTGAAGGTCAAAGGTCAACATTTGAGGTTTTTTGGATTTTGCTTGAAAACGGTAAGTTTTTACAAAGAAAACTTCAAACCAAAGTTGTAGATCTTAAAATTATCTACAAAAATGGTATCATTGATTTTTTTCCTAACAGTTACCATTTCTGAGATATCGCGATTCTAAGAGTCACATAATAGTCATGTAATAGTCATGTTTTACATAGCGGATGTCGGTCCTTGTAACACTACGGACAATAGAATAGCCCGATGTTTTTCAAGCCGTGCATAGAGGAAATTCAGTTAGGGACTGGCTACCATTTGAATAAATGTTTTTAGGATAATATAATATCTATAAAAGAGACAAATAAGTATTTATACTTGTATTAAGTGCCTAATATGTATATACGTGGCTTATATGTGCATATCATGTATAATATGACTCTTAGAATCACGATATCTCAGGAATGGTAACTGTTAGGAAAAAAATCATTGATACCATTTTTGTAGATAATTTTAAGATCTACAACTTTGGATTAAAGTTTTCTTTGCTAAAACTTACCGTTTTCAAGCAAAATCCAAAAAACCTCAAATTTTGACCATTGACCTCTAATAACTTTTTAAGCACACATACGATCGATGGGGAATTTCAAAACTTGATTTGTAATGGCAAACTATAGGTCTCCACCAAATTTGGCTTTCCGGGAATTGTTGTTATTTCACCACTTTTTTATGTCTAAATTGACCGGACTATAAACCAAGAAGGCAAGTCTTTATTAGTGACGAACTGTGGGCGATTGCAATAACATAGCCACCAGTAAGTACATAGGTACATCCGAAAAGTCTATGTAGATACATAGACAACAAAGATGGGAGAAACTGCTGAAGCTAATAACATGTCCTTTGATTATATAATCAAAGTAACATGTCATTATAAGATTAGTTATCTCGCTAATTATTGACATTACAGACAATTATTGTTTAAACTTTAATAACACAATCACTCTCTGAGAAATTATTGTTGTTATTCATAATTATTAACTGAGAATAACACAAAATAACAATACCAATATTAAAGCTTGTTTGATTCTCCTGCCCATTTTTATTTTTTTTTATATTCCGTGGCCTGATTACAGCGTTTTGGGCACGTGGTAAACTCAATTGAGGCCCTTCCTTGCGTATTATAAAAAAAACTTAGCCCATCGATGTCTTTGGTTGGGCTGACCAGTTTCATAATTACGATGGTACAATTATAACAGTGGAGTAGCTGAGTTCCCCTGAGTGTCTTTAAAATCCTCCTGTGTTGACTTAAGGGTCCCTTGTGATTCCTATTCTGGCTGACCTCTTTTCTTTAAATACCTTGGTATCGAGGCGACACGGCCGGGGAAGTACAACTCGCCCGCACGACTCCGGCGTAAACTGATAGAAGCATAGTAGAGCTGGCTAAAAAATGTAGGCTACGTTTTATTTCCATTTATTAAAAAGCCATTAATAACAACCACAGCTCTGCTTGACCGGGTCAACTTGTACTGAGTACATTGCTATACGTCACTGTCACGTTGCCACAGTTACATATACATAAAAATGTATGTGTATGTATGTACTTTCTAGTATCGTAAACAATGCAATTGAGCATATTATGATGATCTTTAGCAAAGTAGTAGTGCCTGCCCACGACGGATTCTGAAGATATTTCAAAGTTCCACCCCTAGGGGG
>LUGF01042765.1:290225-312183 GCA_001625245.1 Calycopis cecrops
GGGTCGTGAAGTTTATTAATTATGTCGCGTCACAGTTGTATATAAAAACTAGCTGCCCGACAGATTTTTGAATCTAAACCATTCTCAAATTCCCTTACACACAGAAAACATTTCGTCAAAATCAGTCCAGTCATTTAGGAGTTCAGTGACATACACACACAGAAGAAGTATATAAGGATGTGTTGTTGTTTCAGATGGCGAGGCAGCGTGTACAAGCTGGTGTGGCGCGAGCTGCTCGCGTACCTCACACTCTACTATACCATTAATTTATTATATCGCTTCGGACTCACAGAGCAACAACAGAGGTACGTACATATACTTTTTTTTTTTTTTATGTAGAATATACGCTAAGGACTGAAGGTCAGTGCAGCTTCATCTATATGAGAGGTGAACTCACCTGGAGCGTCGAACCTCTGTACTTATGGTCGATAGGGGGACAGACCCCCCCTTCTTTCCCAGACTAATGGGAGAAGGCAACCCGGACTTTTTGCGATTAATAGGTTAAGCTATTATTATCTTGGCCGAGGACAACGGGTGTCCTCAGCTCCCCACCTTTAACGGAGGGGAGCAGCTCGCGCGCGGCAGCTAAAAGCGGCCGACACGGGTCATGAGCTTGAAGAGCTCTATGAGCTATCTTGACTGGGGGGCCCGGACCCCCCCTCCACCACTGGCGGGTGGTACGACTCGCGCGCGGGTGTCGTGACTAACCTAACCGGTACGGCATCATATACTATATCTAGTTATATCTATGTATATAATAATAATAATGTCCTCCCAGCCGATTTCGGCTACGGCGACCGTCTCTATAGAGACGAGCCATCTGCGCAGGACATATTATAGTGCACAAGTGTGCGCGCAGACACAAGAGCACTCTCTGTTCCCTCACTCTCATATTCCGATGGGACGGCAATCCGACACGACCGGTGAGAAATCAGGCGCAGGACCGACGGCTTAACGTTCTCTCCGAGGCACGGGGGTGTAACACCGCCAACTTCCTGACTCCGGACTGTTATTAGAAATTGAAAAATCCCAATAACAATTTTTGGTCCGACCCGGGATTCGAACCCGGGGCCTCACGTCTGTGGTTGAACACGCTTACCACTAGACCACGAGGCAGTCAAAGTAAATCTTATTAGTAAAAGTTGTGTCACGCTGCATGCATGTAGCCTGCACGACCTCTCGCTTACACGAGACCGGCGCAAAGTAACAGTTATGCTGTCGCGTTTCGTGCGGTGTCATGCCGGAGGGCCATGAAGGGAGGAGGAAGGACAAATTCTTCAAGAGGGGAGCCAATAGGTTCTTAAAGGGTCGGCAATGCGCATGTGATGCCCTTGGTGTTGCAAGCGTCCATAGGCTACGGTAACCACGCACCATCAGGTGGGCCGTATGCTTTTTTGACACCATCGTGGTATAAAAAAAAAAATCATGTATAACTTCTATGTGGATGTCTATGGGCGTCGATAGTCATGAAAAGGGCTCCGATTGCTCGTTTGCCCCATTATTTACTTAGTGATGAACAGCCGAGCTGCCAGCGAGACAAGGCAGTACATACATACATATGAATGTCGTCTTTCTTGTGATTTGTGAGTTTTCGGCGACTTGGTGGCGAGAAGGAAACACCTGCATAACAGTTATGCGGATTTCAATGATTGTCAAAATTTTCTCAGCCTTCAAGCGGCGTAATAGAATTTTTTTGTCAATTTTAATTTAAACCATTAACATTCCATAAGTATTTTAATTTTTATTGAATGAATCATCCATAGAAGAATACAAAATCCAGAGAAATACAAAAGAATGGCTTGTAGCGACAAAACAGACAAGAGTGTTGTACTGCTCTTTGAGGAATTTGTTGGGTCATTAAAAATTCCCTATTAGTGTTTGAAGGTATACTTGCTTTGGTACATTTGGGAGAAATTGGAAAAGTTTATTTTAGGATGCCCGCGGACGCTGACACAAAAAACAAAAAAAAGCGAAATTACGAATGTCATGACAATGACAGTCTTATTTTTATATGTATGTCGCCACAAAAACTATAACTTCTTACGTGCGTAACTACGCAGTACGTTTTTTTCTACGTATGATTAAAAATGGACCAAAAATTTGCGTTCTCATTGTATTTAAGAATAGCTGTTGCCTGCGACTTCGTTCGCGATTACCGGGTTTCCCGTAGGAATTATCTATTTTCCGGGATAAAATATAGCCTATACGGATTCGGATGAATCCCTCTAAGTAATGGTAAAAGAAATTTTGATATCGGTCCATAGTTTTTGAGCCTATTCAATACAAACACAAAAATACAAAGGTTTCCTCTTTATAATATTAGTATAGATATAGATATAGTGCCACGCTGCATACATGACAGATTAGGTCGGCACGACCGGGGAGGTAGCTCTTGTGTACAGGAAACCGGCGTAATGTGACAGCTGTGCTGTCGCGTTTCGTGCGGTGTGCTAGTAGCTGCCTATGGATAGAGGAGGAGGAAGGAGGGCAACACATCTGTATAACCTCTATGCAGCTATGGGCGTTGGTAGTCATGAAAAGGCTTCGCTTCCTCGTTTGCCCCCTTAATACTATAAAAAAGAAGATTAAAAATACAAACCACTCCATGGGCTATCTTTCAAATAATATATTGGGAAAAAAAACGCAAAAAAAAAACGAAAAGAACGAATGTATTTGGACCGTAGCCAGGCCAATATATCAGCTGCGGGGATTCACCGGGTGATCTTGACGATTTAAATTGGCTCTAGTTCTTTGTGACGTAGCAGAGGGAAAATGAGTGCGACGCACTTGTCACACCCGGAACTGATGTGCATCGCAGAAAAGACTTACGAAAAGAAAAAAAACTTACGGGCACTCGGATTGTTCTGGTGACGACTGACGCCCATAAATGTCCGCACAGAGATAATGCATGCTTTTTAAAGATATGGTATAAGGGGGTTAATAAGCAGTCGGAGATATTTTCATGACCACCGACGCCCATAGACATCCGCACATCATCCTCCCTGTTGCGTTACATCATCCTCCTTCCTACATGGGCCACCGGCTACTTACACACCGCACGAAATACAGCGCAACTGTCACCTACGCCGGTTTCGTGTAAGTGAGAGGTACCTCCCCGGTCGCGACGGCCCAATTCGGTTGCATGCATGCATGTAGCGTGCCACTCGTGCCTCTTATTATGCAGAGGTGTTGACGTTCTTTCCCCAATGGGGGCACGAAAAAGTCACATGGATGAGCTGTGAGGTTTACCCGGTCGTGAAAGCCCTGATATAAGCAGCAGCACCTTTCGCGAAGGTTCATTCTGCATTTGCTTTACAAATTGACACACACGTCAAAGAATTCCCCGCGCACGCTTGAAAGCGCCAAGGTGAATTGCGACAATCGCTGAAAACGGAAAGAGCGGTGATTCAACGTTTGTTTTGTGAATTATCCGCCGGTGGGTGAATGTGTGTGTGTCTGTGTGTTGTGTGTGTCTGTCTGTAGGTATGTGTCTGTGTGTGTGCTATTGTCACCGGCGCGATTTACCGTTTATGTACCAAGGAAGCCCAGCACATGAATCAGTTATCGCCGAGCGCTCTCGTTAATTTATACACCTGTGACGTCATTGACAGTTATGTACTCTGACCCGCAGTAAGAAGTATCTGTAACTAGTTGTTACGCGCGGCTTCGCTTGCATGGTAAATAAAATTGCCTATGCCACTCTTCAGTCCTTCAAATACCTCCATAATAAATGTCGATCCGTTGATCCGATTTGGTGTGAAAGGACAAAGAAACAAACAAACAAACAAACACTTTCGCTTAGCTTAACACGGCTTAATCAAGCCAGCGGGAGGTACCTCTATATGAGATCGAGAAGTGATGGCTATCTAATATTACTGCTGCGAGTAGCCGGTATTCTAGATGGGATGACGGAGAGCAACGCTGCATAACTATTAAAGCAGCGTGGATGTTAATGGGTGGTTATTGTCACCAAATGGTTCCTATTGTCTGTATATTTTTTTGTGGTTTGCCTTGATTTTATAAAAAAGTGATTTAGGGTCAACTCACACCAAAAGCGCGCAGTTTATATCATATGAATTTCAACTTTATAATAATTACTATAATACTTATTAACTCACGAGAAACTCGAACGAGACGCGCGGATTCCCGCGACTGCTCGAGAAGTCGTTGGAATGCTCCAGAAGTCGCGAGAATTCGATAATAAGTACTATAGCCATGAGAATAAAGTTTAAATTCATATGACACTGAAAGTGCGCTTCGCTTTGTTGCACGTCGGCGCTCTTTCGGTGTGAGTTGAGCCTAACTCATACAAATGAGTGGTGGGCTCATTTTCCTCTCCTCTCTCCTCCTCCCCTCTTTTATATAAAAAATTGTATCATACTGTATCTACGTACCTACTTACTGCATGCGTGTGCTTGCTATCAGGTGAATCGACGGGTTTTTGCATTTCAAATTAAGACAAAATCCGCTGGTCATCCTCAGATGCCGCTTGTCAGATTATTCATGTTTTCTGGCCCAATCACTAAATGGCTGTATAAAAATCTCTCTCCCTCTTAAAGGGCGGCATTGCATCTGCTAGCGTTGGTGATCACTTAACGTTAGGTGGCCCAAATGCTCGCTTGCCAATGCAATAAACAGCACAAACGGTGTTTTTTTTTTCGAAAGGCCTCGATCTAAATTCCTGTGTATAAAAATGTAATGTAGGTACATTGTGTGTACAAATGTATGTACATTTTAACATAGTATCCCAATATTTCCATCTTTGAATCATGGAAAATTCACCAGGGATAAAAAGGTGAAAGCGCACGATGCAGCCAGTAGGTATTTTGTTTATTGTAAACATTTTAAATCAATACCGTAACTTATTTTAAAATTTCCACCCGGCTTGATAAAACAAATAAGGAAAACTAAAGCGTAACAACAATAGCCTATAGTTTATATTCGCATGAAGGGAATCCTTAAGGTCACTGTATTGAGCCTTCAGCAAATATCAACCCATTGCGGTGGCAAAACAGTTCAGATTTCCTTACACTGTGTTATACTGAAATACGAAAGGTGCGCGAGTAATGCTAGCGCGGCGAGGTTCCGTACAAATTTGTAGATAAAATGAATGATATTAAAAAATAAAGTTATTTCCAACATATAATAAAAATTTGATAAAGATTACAGACTAATTCGTCGGCTTACTGCAAGAGTTCATTAATAGTCATTTACAAAACTGAAAAATCAATTATTAATTGATAAAACTATGATATATTGTGGTATTAATGAATAATTTGTGAAAAAAATGATTTCTCAAAGTTTCGTAAATGTCAGTTACTGAGTTCTTGCAGTAAGCCGACGATTTTTTTTACTTTAAAATATGCTAAGAAAAACATAAAAAGAGGGTTATAAAATCTCAATATTCCAGAGTATGAATATGTTTGACGTTTCAGCCACATTACCATTCCACAAATTCTGCAGTTACCACAGGACGTCCTCCAATTCCGGCTACACATTTAAGACTAGCTTCGTCCCGCGGTTTCACCAGTGTAAATTTCGATCCCGTGAAAAATCATGCTAAGGCATCCCGTAGGAACATTTTTTCGGGATAAAAATCAAAGTTTCTATGTGTGTGCCAAATTTCATGAAAATCGCTTCAGCAGTTTTTGCATGAAGGAGTAACAAACAAACAAACACACGTACAAACTTTCGCATTTATAATATTAGTAGGATGAGTGAACTAATATACAAAAGGTAGGCAGACATATAGACTAACAACTGCGTAGTACAGATTTCATAAATACGGATCCCCAATAAAACTTAATGCAATTAGTCTTCAAAGTATTTCTGTGTAGTCTATTTCCGAGGGCTGGTTTTTCATTTCTCCCGGCCCTTGAGCGTCAAATCGAATCAACTGCTTTTCCAGGACTCGTGCCCGATTGTCGGATAAAAAAGTAATTTTAAAATACCGGTACTTCCTAGTAATCGCGAGGTAAAACAAGAATTACCGAGTTTTCATTGGCGGAGGCCTAGCTTTGCAGTTAATTTGTGCGATGACACCGCCGCAGAGTGACAACAATGCTGTCGCGTTTGGTGTGGTTTGTAAGTAGCCGGTGGCCCGTGGACGTGGGAAGTTGAAGGAGGGCAGCGCATCTGTATAGCCTCTATGTGGATGTCTGTTGGCGTCTGTAGTCATGAAAATGGCTACGAGTGCTCATTTGCCCCCCTATATCTTAAAAAAGAATATTTATATATTTGCATCGTTCGTTACTATATATAGTAAAATTAAGGCTTGATGAAAATTGAATGAAATGAAATTCGTGTGCGCGGTTATTCAATATTAAGTGTAAAATATGATTAGTATATTTCTTTCATGTTTCGAGCATGTTCGGAACATGTTTTCATGAAAATGTTCATTTTGTTTCAGTCGTTTATATTGGTTCCGATTAATCGATCGTTAGGATTTGATATGGAGCCACTGAAAATATTACCGATTGTGTACGCGGAAAACATTTCAATAATACTAAACGCAAAAGATTAAAGGTGAAAGTCTTGCCACCTTTTATAAGCCTAATAAAACCAAGATGGATAAACAAACACACATAGGAAAATATGTAGTATATATCAGTTTACAACATAATAGCACAATTAATATGTTAATTATATATAAGAGGGAACCAGGCACCAGCCCTACGCCCGCGCCATACCGCATTATTCGAGCGAGACAGACTATTTGGTTCTACTCTTCTTTGTTTACTCTGGTATCTATAGGTACGATTTTATTACATGTACCTACATGTAATACAATCGAAAAAAAAGTCAAAACTGTGCATTGAATATTTTTTTAAAAGAATACTTGGGGCGTGATCTATAATCAATATCGAGGCCAAAAATTTAGTTTTTGGTCTTTGAGAATTTTTGTCTCTTTGTTTGTTTGTCTGTAGGTATGTCCTGGCTAAATTAAAAAAATACTGCATGGATTTACTTCAAATATTGCATGAATATTACTAACAGGTGGGGTATACATATAGGTTACATATTATCTCGATATTTCCACGGAATTGAAGCTCATGCGGGAGAAACCGAGGGGCGCAGCTAGTACACATTATGATCCACAATTTGTATCGGTGCAACATCGCTTGTATTAGATTACCTACCTACCTACCCTACTAGATAGACAACAACTGCGCTTGTACGCTGTCTTCCATTTGGGCTATTTTTCACTTTTTCTACGTCATTTGGCTGCATCTAATCTGAAGAAAATAGAAGAAATAAAAAGCGGAAACATGGCGAATGTTGTCATTGCTGCTGTCGCGACGACGACTTAGGTGTCGATTGGACAATTTAAGCGACGAGCGACAACCGCACTAACTCATAACAAGATTCAAATTCCAGTGGATCAAAAACACATCACGTTTAACGTAAAATATTTTTTTTAAATGTTTACACAAGCTTTGAGAGTGACATTTTAAAATGAAGCCTAAAATATTTTTTTTTTCACCTACGTCGAACGTTCGCAAAAAAAAGGGAGCCCTTATTCCCTAATAGAAAAATTATAAGTTCCCTTCTCTCCTTTTAATTCCAACCCCCAATGGGCTAACGAACGACCGACTAACGAAACGCGAGAGCATAATCATCACAGTATAGTTCGGCTGCAGCAAGCTCTGCCTCCTATCAAGGCTAGCCTTCAGCTGATACTGTTACAAGTTGGTGGTAAACACTATTTCTCATATCACATTCTCTCACCGAGTCTAGGCTGGCACAGAACCCTTGTGTCCCTTGCATACCAGCGTCCTGTGGCAGGCTGGACCCTGGTGTGGGTTTAAACTTTAAACACATTTGGATTTACTTGTGTCCTGTGGCTGGCTAGACACTGGTGTGGGCTTACACACAATTGGACTTACTTGTGTTCTGTGTCTGGCTAGACACTGGTGTGGGTTTACACATAATTAGACTTACTTGTGTCCTGTGCCTGGCTAGACACTGGTGTGGGCTTATACACAATTGGACTTACTTGTGTCCTGTGCCTGGCTAGACACCGGTGTGGGCTTACACACAATTGGACTTACTTGTGTCCTGTGGCTGGCTAGACACTGGTGTGGGCTTACACACAATTAGACTTACTTGTGTCCTGTGCCTGGCTAGACACTGGTGTGGGCTTATACACAATTGGACTTACTTGAGTCCTGTGCCTGGCTAGACACCGGTGTGGGCTTACACACAATTGGACTTACTTGTGTCCTGTGGCTGGCTTGATACTGGTGTAGGCTTAAACACGTGTCCTGTGGCAGGCTGGGCTCGTTGTACAATCATCTCAGCATCTCGCATTGTCCTTGTTAAGTGCACTCAGCGATAAGGTTTCAGTCGCCATTGTTCTCGATCTCTCTAAATAAGACGCGTCACATCCACGCAATACAACGTTGGGTTTTTTTTATAGTATAGGGGATCAAACAAGCAGTTGGAACCAATTTCATGACTACTGACTCGGCTCATAGACATCCGCATAGAGGCTATACAGATGCGCTGCCCTCCCACCTTCATGTGCCACCGGCTACTTACACACCGCACGAAACGCGACAGCACAGCTGTCACTTTATGCCGGTCTCGTGTAAGCGAGAGGTACCTCCCCCGTCGGGCCGGCCCAATTCATTTCATGCAAGCTTGTAATTAAATATTGTAGACTGCGCAAGGTGTGCTTTAAAATTCGAATGAGTTTTTGATTACACTTGATTTGTACAAAATTATAAGTTATTGTATACTACATAAACACAAGTGTTTAAATAAATTTTAAAAAAAATATGGAACTTCGCCTTACTAAAATTTTTTCAATTCGGACAAATAGTCACAGAGATTAGCGTGTTCAACCAAACAAACTCTTCAGTTTTATAACATTAATATAGAAAAAGGTAAAGGCCACATAAAATAACTTGTTATTTATCGTTACAGCAAACAGTTACATCCATAACAGATATTTTATTCATCCTGTCATGATTATATTGCATTCACCACAAAACCAATAATCGCAAATTACATTATCAGCTTTGGGTTATTATTATACATTTTGTATTGTGGTTTATTGGATAACGAGAAGTCTATCCGATGTTTCGGTTGCTCTACATCACTCGTGTATGTTTTTTTTACATTATGAGAGGGCAAACGAGCAATCGGAGCAATTTTTATGCCGTCCATAGGCATACGCATAGATATTATACAGATTCGTTGCCCTCCTTTTTTCTCCCCCCTTCATGGGCCACCGGCTACTTACATACTGCACGACGCATAGCGCAGCTGTCACATAACACCGGCATCGTGTGTGTTGGCAAATGAGGAGTAAGACACCCAAAAAGTAATTTAAATAAATTATCGACTTCAAAATTTAAATAACGGCGAAAGAAAAATATATCTTTTAAAGTCGTGCTAGGACTTAATACAATGGTGTTTAACAGCTATTTGATATTGGTTTATTTTTTTAATTATTTTCTTTTATTGCTGTAGTACAAATTTAAAAGAACTACTTAACTAATATTGATGAAACTTGTACTGTACTTTAAGTTGAAATATGTCTAATTAAAATGAAAATAACTTTAAATATGCGAGAAATTTAATATGAAATATATAAACATATCTATATTATATATATACATACGCAATTTGGCATACAAACTCCAGCCGAAACAGATCATCATGCTCAAATTTCCTAATCAAACTACAAAATAGGATAAATTGATAACCTCCTTTTTAAAGTCGGTTAAATCGTGGCTAATGTTTTTAAACAACCACTCTGCGTTCTTTTTTTACAGACTGCGTACAATAGGTACTATAAGATATTAATTATAATTGTACGATTATTTCAAACCACTTAAGGCTGTCTGTCACACACAAAGCAGATACGATAAGATTTTATCTGCGTATAAAACCATCCTTCAATTTATTTCTGTGCCTACAGATACTTGACGGTAAAATATAAGTTATCTGTGTAGTTCGTGACGCTCTGAGTTTAGTATAGAGAGCGATATTGACAGATATGCTCAGATACTGATATCTTACCGCACCTGTGTAGTGTGTGGCAGCCTTTACAATGGAGTTGTGTTTTCCTCCTAGCGTCTTGTAAATGTCTAGATCACCTAATTGTAGATGATTACGGATGTGCTCTGTAGATATAAAAAACCAAGCTATGTTTATCTTTCTGTGTATATGTCACCGTAAGATTGTAAAAACCGTAAGATTACAAAATAACTCGGAAGATTGTAAACTATCGGAAAATTGTGAACTGTACAAATCATTTACAATTTAACACATTATTTTTCGTTAGTTTATAATGTTCCCGGAGCAAACTGTAAAATTTACAGTTTACAATTTTCCGAGTTATTTTGTAATCTTACGGTTTTTACAATCTTACGGTGACATATACAACGCAAAATCTATGAAACGGGTTGGAAATTTCTATTTGTATGAAGAGTCTGGAGAAGGCAAGGCCTACCTTTTTTTTTGTTGACGCAGGGGAATGCCTTTACGCACGCTACCCAGGAGCCCGGGTGGCTCAACCGGGTACAGTGTCGGGCTCGACAACTGGGTGGCCCCTACCGACTAAACCCTTGGGGGTGCCTTCAGCCGTTATGATTGGAGGGCCCCGGGTCTGAAAGCAACAGGGTGCCACCAGCGACAGGCTGGCCTCGGTGAAAAGGCCAGACTCCTCCTCCTTAGGGACTGTCCGGCTGCCTTTGAACAGTCCCTAACTCCACGTTGGAACCGTGCAATGGGGTCAGCTTCCCATCCTAACCCCTGGTCCCAATGCTCCAACGGACCACACCACGCCGGTCGGCCGAATCCACGACGCCATCTGCTGATTCAGAGGGACGGGTGGAGGACCTCCGGCACTGGCTGGTCCCATCCGCTGGGCGGCGGACCAACCATTAAACCGCTGCAGAGGACAGGGAGGACGGCAACGACACACCGCATCTCCTCTTCTTCTGCGGCCCCTTGCCAACGCAACAGACGGTGCGCCTCCGTTGGGTCGCGGGAGATAGGGTGCACGGCAACGACACACCGAGACACCTCTCCTCCCGCGACCCCTCCTCCATGGACGCATCCAGAGCGGGCCCCAGCGAAGTCCACCTGACTCGTCCTCACACGGGATCCCTCTTGGTTCACCGTGGATATCCAAGCCACGGCTACTAAGCCCCCTCACCACGACAAGGTGGAGATCCGTCGAGGGGGAGGCAACGCCTACCTACCCTATTAGTGAACTGACGTGAGGATAAGTTGTTGTTGGACGAAATTTGGCACAGATAATATATTACACAGTATAAATATATAAGTATTATCTGTTTATTATGACGATGCCTTAAGTTCACGCGAGAATTACTCATTACAGTAAAAAACTTTAATCCATTTTATCGCGGTTTATTTAATTATCTAAGTAGCCTGACGATTCAAATATGATAGCTGTGCCCTGCGGTTTTACCTGTGTCCCGTTATTAATAAACTTCACCCCCTATAGGGGATCCTAGGGGATGCAATAAAAGATCCAACTCAGAAACCTACGTCCGCGCACAGCAAATTTGCTTATCATGATCAAATACTTGCTTACGATCCTATAAAGGTCACTTCATTAGAATAGTAATATAAAAATAAATGTTTGTCTGCAAACATTTATTTTTATATTACTATTCTAAAAAATCCTATAGAACGTGGCCCTACACTATTTCCCACTTAATGCGTATGCAGAAGCCAAAGCGCCAGTCGCTTATGACCATAATATGATGAAGGCATATTAAATAGTCCAAAGAAAACTCTAAAATTGTCATGGAACAAACAACAGGCAACAATGATAAATTAAGAGTCGAAGGGTGAGATCATATGTATCCTCCCTCCCTGTGTAAGGGGGTTCGTCCCCCTTTCCCCCCAAACCTTGTCTCGACGCCTACGAGAACTCACAACAATGAAATGATGCAATATCAGGCTTCTCTTTCACAGCAAAAGTTAAAAACGTCGCTTTCAAACAACCTGCTATGTCTTTTTCATCAAACGTTTACGGAGAAGGCTTTTAAATGTCCGTACCATTTAGAAACAGCTTTTGTGTTAGGTCAGTTTAATTCTATACGACATTATAAATAAAAAAACCGGCCAAGTACGAGTCGGACTCGCGCACGAAGGGTTCCATACCATTAAATGTTGTATGGGAGCCCCCCTTAAATATTTGTTTTATTTAATTTAATTAATGTTTTTTAAAGAAAATATATAACTTAATATCCTATGAATATTTCAAGTGTCTACCTGTTGCCGTTGTCAACATCGAGCAAAAACGAGCAAACAAATCACGTTTATTGTATGGGACCCCTTAAATATTCATATTATTTATTTTTTTAGTATTTGTTGTTATAGCGGCAACAGAAATACACCATCTGTGAAAATTTCAACTGTCTAACTATCATAGTTCATGAGATACAGCCTGGTGACAGACGGACGGACATCGGAGCCTTAGTAATAGGGTCCCGTTTTTACCCTTTGGGTACGGAACCCTAAAAATATAAAAAATAGTATGAGGTAGTGCCACGCTGTATTGCAGCAGCATCGGCACGATCGGGGAGATAACCCTCGCTTACACGACACCGACGTAAAGTGACTGCTGAGCTGATCCGGGTGTGGTGGCCCGTGAATGGGGAGGAAAACGTATTTGCGTAACGGATATCTATGGGCGTCGGTAATAAATGGCTACGACTGCTCGTTTACCTGGCTATTATAAAAAAACATTTTTTTTCTTTTTTTTTCTATTTTTTTTTATTACATTCGTTTACAAAGTAGCTCGTACTGCGTAGCAGTTGAGTAAACGTAATTGGACCATTATTGGCTGCTAACGTTTTTATTGTTAATTGGGAGGCCCCGTGGTTTTATGGTTTGTGTTGAAAGTGTAACAGAACCACGCTCCGTTAGCTCAGCTGGTGGCGCAGCCAATTGTCAAATATTGCTAAATGTGTGTATCATCATCATCATCATCATCATCAGCTGGAACACGTCCACTGTTGGACATAGGCCCACAAAGAGCGCCAAAGGTCACGGTCCCGAACCACTTGCATCCAGCGACTCCAAGCCAACTTAACCAAGTCTTCAGTCCACCGCGCACCGGGTTGATATACTATATACAGGGTTATTTTTTGGTCATCGGCCAAATTTTAAATAAGGAAGTAAACATCATTCTAAGGGTGTGTATCGTCTAATTGTAACATTTTGTTAAATAAAAATCGATTTGAAATGGTCCTTAAAAATACATCGATTGTTGTTCCTACACGATTTGTATCGACTTCAAGGTCAGTGACGTCGGCCTATCGTGAGTCGCGAGTGTGATGCACGTGGTGACCAAGAAATATGTTTTACAACATGGGACAAAGTAATTGTATCTAATTATTTTTATCATTTTTATTTCATAAATCGAATGTATTATTGATTCTGAACCTGAAAATTTGGCCGGTGATAAAAAACTAACCCTGTATATGTAGTAAATTAATAATGTGTACACTGATTGTTATTCTTATAATGTATGTAGTACCTACCAGTTAGACGTAGTAATGCGATGTTGCAGCGAAATTGTACACGATTTATGTCTCGTGCGGTGTGTGTTTCCGATGGCCGATGGAGGGGTCGCAGGAAAGAGGGCAAGGCATCTGCAAAATTCCGATGTTTTTGAGGAGACTGTAGGTACTCATCGAAAGGCTTTCTTATATTATCATAAATATCTTTAACAATGGCTCCGACTGCTTGTTTGCCCCCTTTTACCATAAATATCCTACTAATATTATAAATGCGAAAGTTTGTAAGGATGTTTGTTACTCTTTCACACAAAAACTACTGAACGAATTTTCATGAAACTTTACAGTAATATAGCCTTCATATCAGAATAACATAATAAGTAATAAAATTTATAGGTACTTTTTATAATCCGAAATCCACGCGGGCGAAGCTGCGGGCGGAAGCTAGTATATAAAGCCGTCGAAATCCACGTTGGATCCTTGACTAGGTATACCCTCTCGCATTCTCCAAGGAAAGCATATTGTTTTGGCCAGGATTGACCCGCGACTGTACAGTTGTGCATATTAAATAGAAATTGTTTTACCCACGGCGCGCGGCGGAAGGTTACCTCAACAATTGCCGACAAATATTCATACAATCTTAACGGTTCGAATGTCCAATTACGTGGAGCCTTGGATATCTTCGAGGCGCGCAATTAATGGAGACGGCCTTACAGTCAGTTGTGTTTTATAGTTTTTTTTTATAATATAAGAGAGCAAACGAGCAGTCGGAGCCATTTTTGTGAGTGACAGACATGACGTCCGCGTTGTACGCATGCGTTACCCTCCTTCCTCCTCGCCTCCATGGGGCACCGGCTACTTACACACCGCACGAACCGCGACAGTATAACTGACACTACCCGCCTGTGTCGTAAACGAGAGTTGCACGTGGCTCAACCTCTTAGTAAAAATAAAAAAAAATATTAGAAGTTTGGGTTTGTTATTTTCATTTGTCGCGTTTTCGCGTGAAGGAGTAACAAACAAACAAACATACAAACTTTCGCATTTATAATATCAATATATTATACAGATGAGTTGCCGTTCTTCCCCCTCAATGGGCCACCATCTCCTAAGCACGGTAATTGCGAACGATTTAAAAATATAATTTGTACTGACCAAAAATGAAACCATAAGAAATTAGAAACATGTTAGATAAAATTCTACTCAGTACCTACCTACCTAATGATATTAATAATGCCTTTGTTTGTGTATTTGTTATTGTTTAAGGCAAAAACTACTAAACGGATTTGTTGAAATTAGGTACCTATAGGCCAGCGGTTGGCAACCTATTGGGCAATGGCCGCAAGGCGGCAAAATAAACTAACCGTGGGCCGCACTTGTGATATTCATCCTAGAAGCTAAATTTACCTTTTTTATTTTGGCCTCTACTCCCCAATAACTTAATTACAAGACCTTCGCGGGCCGCAAGTGGGACGTAGTCGGGCCGCGGGTTGCGAATCGCTGATATAGACAAACAATTTAGAATTACATATAAATAGTACTATTTTTTCATCACGAAAAAAAGAAGCTAGTGAAAAATTATTAAAAACAGCAGGTGCCAGAGATTTGTACGTATGAAGTGGTTTCAAATGTATGAGGTAGTCCACACTGCATGCTTGCATGCAGCCGAATTGGGCCGGCACGACCGGGGAGGTACCTCTCGCTGAAACGTGACCGGCGTAAGGTGACAGCTGTGCTGTCGTGTTTCGTGCGGTGTGTAAGTGGCCGGTGGCCTATGTAGGGGGAGAAGAGAGAGCAGCGCATCTGTAAAGCCTCTATACGGATGTCTATGCGAGTCGGTATATTATGCCATTTATGTGTGTACGATATGTAATTTTAACACGTCATGTAAGTGTGAAATCCAACCGATTGATTATTGAAAAGTGTGACCAGTTTATTAACTACAGATTTTCCCGCTAGCAACTAACAATACACGTAAGAGAATAAGCCTTTGTCTCTCTCTTCTCTTTGTTCGTTTCCAAATGGAACGAATTAGTTCGTTATTGCAAGATTATTGCATTCTATTCTGATGTTAGCTCGGAACAATAAAAATACTTTGATTCTAATTTCTAGCGCGGTTTTTTATGGTATTATGGGGCAAACGAGCAGTCGGCACCATTTTCACGACTATCGACGCCCGTAGACATCCGCTTAGACGCTATATAGATGCGCTGTCCTCATTTCTCCTCCCACCTCCATGGGTCATCGGCTACTTAGACACCGCACGAAACGCGACAGCACAGCTGCCACTTTACGCCGGTCCCGTGTAAGCGAGAGGCACCCCGATCGTGCCGGCCATTTCGACTGCATGCAAGCATGCAGTGTGGCACTACCTCTTACAAAATATTATTTGTTTCTCTTTTCTCTCTCCCATTCATTAATGTAAGTCTATCTCTGGGTCCAATTTCAGCCATTCCAGTGCAGTATTTTTGGCATGAAAGAATAACAAACATACATACCTACCCACCTTTTGCATTTATAGTATTTACGTTTTAACGACGGATTATGGAATAACAACTTAAAACTTAAAATGCGTAATAGTATGTATGTTTATCTTTAACCTTGGCGTAAACTTTAGAAATCAATGGCGTATTTTATAATTAACCATCGAGTAATATAGGTTTTCTAGACTGCCACGCCAGCTAGTGGCCGAAATGTGAACTTTTAACGGGCATATTTTTAATGGTTTTCAGTAAAGACCAAAATACAATACGAAATATAGGCTGGGCTTCTTCACAATGAGGCGATTTTTTGAACAGCATAGCCAGGAGCTGGGACACAGTTGGGCCTGCGCTAACATTTACACTACCAGACCGAGATTTACAGGTTCAGTTGATTCCCTTTGGGAGCATCCGGAACTTGCCGGATCTAGATAGCTCTGCTGTCTATGCGGGCTTAATTTTTGGTCACCGGCCAAATTTTCAGATTTGGTTCAGAATCGATAATACATTCGATTTATGAAATAAAACAAATAAGAAAAATAATATAAAAAATATTTTTGTCCCGTACGAAAATAAATACCGTGTGGGTAACATAATTGATCATTGCCGCGGCGGTCGCACGCAGTGGATACGAAACACAATCAGCTGTTGAGGTCAACACACTCTTCGGGTGCTAATGCGCGTAGGTATATTTACGGATCGTTTCAAATCGATGTTTATGTAACAAAATATTACAAATAAGACGATAAAATTAAAACACACCCCTAAAATGATGTTTATTTCCTTATTTTTAAATATGGCCGGTGACCAAAAACTAACCCTGTATATCGCATCCGTCTGTCCGTGTAGTATCTGAAAGTGGCAACACAAGTGAAACGTTGCCGTCGCGTGTTGCGTGTTTGTCGAGTCTCGACACAACTGACACTTTGATCTGGTGGACTTTGCACAGGAGAACAAACAGGCCAGACGTACAAATACCATTTAATATCCTTTTGAAACTCCATGTTACCTTCATATGTAATTTGTTTTGGTTGGCGGTAATGGAGTAGTTAAGAATCTTTTAGTACGACGACCGGTACAGGGCTCGGATAAGCGATGCATGTTCGAATCCCGTCCAGGTCTTGGATCTCTATGTATCATACGTATTTCTATAATAAAAATAGTAAATAAATAAACGTTTATTTTGCAAGATTCGTAGGTACAAGAAATAAAGCAAATAACAATTAATTTTAACTCTTTGCAAAATTGGTCTCATGCTCGGCATTTGCCAACATACATGTCAGCACCGATCTTCCGCTTGAAAAATATATAAATATATAAAAAAAAATATAGACGCTTTTAGAAGCTGAATGTAGCGACCAGACGCGGGGAGCGCACACTTCAAGACGCCAGACACGGCGACTTAGATGCTAATGTACAATAATAATTATAATAATTTATTTATTCAGTAATTGCTTAAGTCTGTGTAAGTATATGTATGTCAATGAACGTCCAAATGCAGTCGCGAGATCGCGATACTGTCTCACGACTGTCGCACGACTCTACTGCGACCGGTCGCAGAGAGACGCTAAAAGTCGCACGTGTGCTGTAGCTCTTAGTGTCAACTCACACCGAAAGAGCGGCGAAGCGTAGCGAAGCGGAGCGACCCGCCCGGTAGGGAAGACGCGCGGATTCCCGCGACTGCTCGGGAAGTCGCTGGAATGCGCCAGAAGTCGCGAGAATTCGATAAGTACTATAGTAATGAAAATAAAGTTGAAATTCAAATGACACATAAACTGCGCTCCGCTTCGCTGCCCTTCGCCGCTCTTTTGGTGTGAGTTGACCCTTAAAGGCTAGAAGTGTCGGCCCGATTCGGCCATAATGCAGCAATAACATTACCTCGACAACAAAATCATTTCTCTTTACACGTAGTGTACAAACAAGAAAGAAAATAGCATTCGCCGAAGTCACTGTGCCGTTGACCGTGACATTTCCAACTTTTCCTGATTCTTTGTCTCACATAACATTTGTCATCTGGCAGCAATCGGAATTTTAATCATACTGCTAGTGATACGAGTACAAATAATTGTCAAGCTTATGCAACTTCTCTTTAGTAAGAGGTAGTGCCAGGCTGCAGGCATGCATGCAGTAGAAATGGGCCTGCGCGACCGGAGGTACCTTTCGCTTACACGATACTGTGCTGTCGCGTTTCGTGCGGTGTGTAAGTTGCCGGTGGCCTATGGAGAGGCGAGGAGAAAGGAGGACGACTAGTAAGAAGTGCCGTCCGAATTGGGCCGGCACGATCGGGGAGGTAGCATTATTTTACGTACATGACACCGGCTTAGTAGCGGTAGCTAAGCTGACGCATTTTGTGCGATTTGTGAATAACAATGTCCTACGGAAAGATGTAATGAAGGTAGGGTTGCCATCCGTCCGGGTTTCCCCGGATTTGTCCTAGTTTAGAGGGCGTCCGGGCGGGGTTTTATTTGTAGTCCGGATTTTGATTTGATTTATTTGATTTTCGAATTATTGATTTGATTAAAAAAACTGAGACTAAGAATTTCAAGTTTTGAAAGAAATGTTTATGGTTACTGGAAGCAATTTTTTTTAAGTTCATCATTTAGTTCAAAATAGCATTAAAATAAATAGTAATTGATTTATGACCATTAAAACTATATTTTATTCTTCTGAGTATCTTATAAAAAATACTTTTTTCTAACGTTCGGGTAGGAAGCTCCGAAATCCGGGGTTCTTACGTGCCATGTCCTGGTTGACAGATTTTTGAGATGGCAACCCTAAATGAAGGAAGCATCTGAATAACTATTAATCGTGCAGTGCATTGAAGTTAACGAGCATCGGTAATCACCAAATGACTTCTATTGCTCCTTTCACCCCTATTTTATTATGGTATTGGGGGGAGGGGGCAAACGAGCAGTCGGAGCATAGAGATCAACAGATGCGTTGCCTTTCTTCCTCCCAGCACCTCCACGGGCCACGGGGTACTTACACACCGCACGAAACGTGACAACATAGCTGTCACTTTACGGCGGCCTCGGGTAAGAGAGAGGTATCTGCCCGGTCATGCCGGCCCATTTCAGCAACATGCATGCATGCAGTGTGGCACTACCTCTTGCCATGAAAGCCTGTGCTATAAAAATACCATTTGCCTGATCGCGAAGTACCCTCAACCTTTAACTTTCCATCTCTCCCAACATGACTGACCAAAGTTCTCTTCCCGCAGGATATTCGAGAAAGTTCGGCAGTACTTCGGGGCGCAGAGCGAGTCGATCCCCATGTCGTTCGTGCTGGGCTTCTACGTCAGCCTCGTGGTGAAGAGATGGTGGGAGCAATACAAGCTGCTGCCGTGGCCGGACACGCTGGCCCTCTTCATATCTGCCGGCATACCCGGAGCGGTTAGTAAAGTAAAGTATGAGCTACTAGCGACTGGCGAGCGAGATATGACATATACTTAGCAGTATATCATTTGTGCTATTTCCCTGAGCGAGATATAACATGTACCTGTGTATCATCTGTGCTATTTCTATGTTATACCATATGCCTATCTATACTTATATTATAAACGCGAAAGTCTGTTTGTTTGTTTGTTTGTCCTTCTTTGACATCAAATCGGATCAACGGATCGATGTGATATTTATTATGGAGATAGTTGAAGGACTGGAGAGTGTCATGGGCTCCTTTTTGTCGGGACAAACCACGCGAGCGAAGCCGCCAGTAACAGCTTGTACTATATATACTAACTGCTAACATACTACGAGTATTCTCTGAGCTTCAACTGCAGCTGTTATTTTCTCTCGATTCTTATGAGGTATTGTTGAATCATCTGCTACAAATTCTTTTGTATATTTGCTATTTACGACTTATAATTCCAGAGTTAGGCGCCTTAAATGGAAAAAATATTCACATTTAAAACATTAATATTGTTGTTAAATGCATAACTTATAATATTTTAATAATATACTGATATATAATGACTATAATAAATTTATTCTTAAATTATTCATTGAGATAAGATTTATTATTTTTGTCTGTAGTTTGATACCTGATATTGCATAATAGGATTTGAGTATTGTAAGTGTCGCGTTGTAGCTCAATTGGGCACCCCCTTCTCATACCTTACAGCGCTATATACAAGGTTGATAAGCGAGAGGCATTAAATGAAACCACATATTTAGATAATTTCCGTGCTACACAACAAAAATCAGATCAATCGGAGCTATTATATAGGCAAAGAATATAGCTATAGTTTAGGCAAAGAATTTTTTAAAGTTTTTTCTCACTTCGTACACGCTGTATCGCAGCATTCGCAGCTGATCGCCAACTATGACCGGCAGGGGTCATTCAACCTGTGCTCGCTGTAGCCGCCCGGTACAAAGAATGATTACATTTTTCCGTTATTTAACTTGTTTGAAAATTTATTTTCGTATAATTGTCGTAAACTTTTTTGAATAGTTTCAGGTTAGCTGTAGGCTGTATAGTATATGTGGTTTATTAATACCTCTCGCTTTTATCAACATTGTATAATTATATTAACGACAAAGTAACCTAAGAAAGTTTAGATTATATTCGAATGATTTTGTGGAATGATCTTTTGGAAAATATATTTGATGGGCGGTTTTAAAATTATCATTTATTTATGTTTTCATCAAAAAGGAGGCTAATATCGGCCAGTTAGGTACAACATTATGCCAAATAAATATAGAACGTCTAAAAACTGATATAAACATGTAATTGTATCTCTAGCATTCGAGTTTGTCGAGTTTGACACAAACTTTTGCTGCGATTTTACCCGAATGCTCGAGAAGGAGGATAATTTATTTAATTTATCATCATCAGCCGGAGAACGTCCAAGCTAGACATAGGCCTACAAAGAGCGCCAAAGGTCACGGTAACGAGCCACTTGCATCCAGCGACTCCGCACCACCTCAACCAAGTCTCCAGTCCACCGGCTTGGAGGCAGTTCAACACTCTGTTTTCTGTGCGAGGCCGTCACTCGAGAACAAATCCTCCCCAGCGGTTATCGGTTCTCCGAGCAATGTAATAGGTCGGCAACGCATCTGTTAGACCTCTGGTGTTACGGATGTCTGTGGGCGTTGGTGATCACTTTACATCAGGTGACCTAACTCGTTTGCCTCCTATGCTATAAAAAAGTGGACTACCCATTGCCACTTCTGTTTGCTGACTGTTTGTTATGAAATAGTAACGTTGGGTTTTTGAGAATTTGATACTCTAGTCACTAAGCCCACATATTCCCATCAGGCTTTTTCTATCCTGGGTCTAAAGTGCTGAGGGGAATGCCCAGCTATGCCGACACAATTGGTTACATGCTCTAGGCCACAGGTTCCCAAACTTTTTCGTCTAACGCCCACTTTGAAAATCTGTTACTTCGTGTCACCCCTTTATTAGTTATTACACCTTGATATTCAAAGACCATTATGTCGTTTCTGGCCCCTTACCGCCCCCCTCTGAGCATCTGGCGCCCACAAGGGGGCGTTATCGCCTACTTTGGGAAAGACTGCTCTAGGCCCTAGGATCTAAGCCTTCGTCTATATGTAAGTGGTAATGCCATGCTGCACTGCTGCCGATTCGGGCCGGGCTGTACCTTACGTGATACCACCGCCAAGCACCGTAAGTTAATGAGTTTCCTGTGGCCCATTAAAGGAAGTCGCGTAGCCAATTATACGGATGTCGTATAGTAGCCAAAAGGCTCCGAATGCTCGTCTGCCCCGTTGTACTAAAATAAATGTTACCACACACGGTACGCTCATTAATTTTTATTATTGTTTTGAAATGTTAATCAGCGCTGCTACCGGAAGGCCACGGCGGCGAGACCGAGAGTAAAAGTGAGAAAGTAATTTTTAACTCGTCTATACTATTACGTTATGTACACGTTGTGGCAGTGCTATGCAGCGTTGGATCCGGGGCTTAGGGGGGCTGCAGCCTGCGGCCCAGGGCCCTGCTGGGCTTCAGGAC
>LUGF01042765.1:341121-357391 GCA_001625245.1 Calycopis cecrops
AGCCATGAATCCTCCTTCCCTCTCCAACAGCCTGACACACCACACGAAACGCGACAGTATAACTGTCGGTATATATACCGACTACCGAGTAACCGGCAGACTGTCTTCTATGACAAGAGGCTGATGATGCATGTACATTATCTATTTACGAATGCAACGAGGTCCTTCGCATACATCGTATATTTACCACCCGCATAAGTTACATTAGGTAAAGGTATTAGGTATTATAGTAAGAAAGGTCGGCAACGCATCTGTTAGACCTCTGGTCCATGTCTGTGGGCGTTGGTGTTCACTTTACATCAGGTGACCTAACTGCTCGATTGCCTCCTATGCTATAAAAAAAAAAAAAAAGACTTACTGGCCTATTTTATGCACTCTCTATACCAAGTCAGAGGTAGTGCCACACTGCATGCTTGCATGCAGCCGAATTGGGCCGGCACGACCGGGGAGGTACCTCTCGCTTACACAAGACCGGCGTAAAGTGACAGCTGTGCTGTCGCGTTTCGTGCGGTGTGTAAGTAGCCGGTGGCCCATGGAGGCGGGAGGAGAAAGGAGGGCATTTGTATAGTATCTATGCGGGTGTCTGGCGTCGGTAGTCATGAAAATGGCTCCGACTGCTCGTTTGCCCCCCTTTACCATAAAAAATGAAAAAAAAAGTGGCGTAACTACAGGGTGGCAAGTCGGCGAAATGAGAAGAGCCCCCAGCCGGGAGGGCCCCGGTCAGAGGAGAATCCCAACTCTCAACGTTTAGAATTACACATTTAGTAAAAAAAGGCTTCTTTATGTTGGGGCTTGGGGGCCCATACGATGACTTTACCACGGGCCTCGCCTGCTTTCGCCACTGTCTGTTCCCTTAACCGATGGGACGCTTGTCCAAAATGAACGGAGAGAAATCAGGTGCACTGGCATGTAACGCCGCCAACTTCCTGATTTCGTATTGTAATTAGTAATTGAATAATTCTTGTAACAGTTTTTGGTAAGTCCTGCGATTAGCACACGGGATTTCAGGGTCTAAATATGCTTACCATTAGACCACAAGATTTTAAAATGCTTACAGAACAAAAGAAGAAATATACTCTTAGTAGTATAGAAATACTTATAGAACAAAAGAAGAAATACTCTTGTTGCAATAATATGCTTTGTTTCTCTGGAAGTACCTACTTGACGGTTGTTATGAAATGAAATGAAAATGTTTTTATTCAAAATGAAATAAGAAAATTGCTTTAAAAGTGAAGACAAAATTAAAATTAGTTCCAAGGTTTTTTTGACGTCCTTGATTAGTTCTTATTAGCTTAAATAGCTAACTGAATGCCAAAAATTATAATAACCCAGGTTATTATAATGACGACCAGGCTGGCGCAGTGGTACAGGGCTCGGATAAGCGGAGCATGTTGCGCCAGGGGTCGGTTTGAATCCCGCCTTGGTCATAGATGTTTATCTGTTATTTTAAATATATTCTATGGTCTAATACCGAACACAAGTCCTTACGATAATCAGCACGGGGCTAGGCTAACGTGGTGTGTAAAGTCCACCTATATCTATTTATTTATAAAGATACCACTACTTGTCTACCAGCTATCTTATTGTACGCCACTATATAAGATGTAATACATATTACTTGCAATAATAGCCTCAACTATTACCTATAGTTTCTTAAAGTGCGGTTCGCCATTGAGTCATAGAATGTATGCAATGAAGTTACTTAATGGTTGGTACACAAATTAAATTAATCTTTATCTTAAATTACTTCCGTTAGCTGGACTCATTATACAATTATATTTATTTTTTTTTTGATTATCGCAGATTTTATTCTACAAAAAGAAAATCTTATGAACTGTGAATCCATAGCTACTTTGGATTTATTTTACTTTAAAATGCCCGATTTGTTCCATGTAATGCTAAAGGCCTGCGCAAACGAGGGATTAAAAGTACGCGGTACTTTGCAAAGTACCTACCGCGTACTTTTAATCCTTCATTTGCGTCACTCGATACAGTTGTAAGCGTTCTATTTTAGCGGGCAAAAAACTCTGCGGACAAAAATATATATTGCTTTTTGTGTTATATTTCTATGGCTGTCGCTAGTCAGTATTTCAAGGGGTTATTGTCTTGGATGTCTAATAGGAGTACGTACAATTGTTGCTCAAAGCCTATTCCGTGCACTTATAATTTTATTTGTTGTCAATGATTGATGTGCTTGCAACTGCGAATTGATTATGCATGTGCGATTATTAAAATACGTTTTATTAACAGCAAATGCGTCGCATCAAATCTATACTACTAGTAGGTTATGCTTTACTATTGAAAAATACATGTTATTATTACAAGGAAAACGCTGGCTATATGATTGATTTTCATAAAAACAAGATAAACATTGTAGTACCTACATAGATGTGTAATACATATGTATGTTTATATTATGATGTTTCTATACGTTTATATGAGTTTTTCATACACCACAATGCTTTGATTTGATAATGTTGACATAGTTATAAAAACACGATAAAACAGTATAAATACACAACATATATATGTTGACAACACCCCCATATATATGAGCTTTTCGAGGATAGAGAATGCAAATGACTAATTAGTTTGTTTTAGCATATAAACTCCCTTCTTCCAACTACCTAACCTAATATTAAATTTGCGAAAGTGAATTAGTATTACTCTTTCATGACTACACCACTGTATATATTTTAATGAATTTTAGTCAATTATAGACGTCACCACATAGATAACTATATAATTTAAACCAACTACGAGGAGGTTGGGTAATCTCTTACGATGCGAACGTAGTAATGGTAGGAAAGCTTGTATTATTTATTACAAATGCGAAAGTGATTGTTTCTTATTAAATTACACAAATAATTACTTACTACAGTATTTACTACAATACAGATATATAGGTACCATATCACGATCAAGGGCATAGGGTTTAATTATGATAAGTGTCCCGTCATGAAATATGACGCAAGCGTAATTACGTCTTGATTATATCAAGCAAAAATCCCCGTAAATGCCGATTATAATAGCTACTTAATTATATATCCCTTAAATGTTCTGTGTTATTAATTCGGTAGTTTTACAATACGCTCATTTTCAGGATGAAACCGGTCGCTTGATGAGAAGAAATATTGTCCGGTACGCCATCCTGGCCTACGTCATCACCTTGCAAAGAGTCTCCCTGCGTGTAAAACGACGCTTCCCAACATGGCAGCACGTCGTCGACTGCGGTAAGTGCATGCACGTTGTCATCCAACTCGAAAAGGACTTGTCATCAATGTTGCCGTCTCTTTCAGGGCTCATGCTGGAGAGCGAGAGGAAGGTGTTCGAGAAAATGGACGGCAAGAGTCCGATGTCGAAGTACTGGATGCCCCTGGTGTGGGCGACGAACATAATCAATAGGGCGAGGAAGGAGGGGCTGATCACCAGCGACCACATTGTGCAGACGTTGCTGGTGGAGCTGTCCGACATCAGGAGGAGGCTGGGGGCCCTCATCGGCTACGACACAGTGTGCGTGCCCCTCGTGTATACGCAGGCCAGTATTCAAGCATTTCTCACTATTATAACATCGACTATTGACAAGGAGGATGTTTCGATAACTCTTTCCCAGGACGGAGGAGGAAGGAGGGCAACGCATCTATGCTACGGAAGTCTTAGTCTTCAGTAGTCATGAAAATGGTTCCGACTGCTCCTATGCCCCCTGATACTATAAAAAACCTTTCAAGGTAAGAGTTTTAGTAAGAGGTAGTGCCACACTGCATGCTTGCATGCAGCCGAATTGAGCCGGCACGACCGGGGAGGTACCTCTCGCTTACACGAGACCGGCGTGAAGTAACAGCTGTGCTGTCGCGTTTCGTGCGGTGTGTAAGTAGCCGGTGGCCCATGGAGGTGGGAGGAGAAAGGGGGGCAGCGCATCTGTATAGTCTCTATGCAGTTGTCTATGGGCGTCGGTAGTCATGAAAATGGCTACAACTGCTCGTTTGATACCATAAAAAAAAAGAAAAAAAGGAGTTTACTTCCTAACCAATGATAACAATGAATTAAATAAGGTAGTGCAGCTTGCATTGCCGCGGATTGGCACGACCGGGGAAATACCTCTCGCTCACATGATACCGGCGTAAAGTGACAGCTATTCCGTGCGGTTTGTGGTTACTAGTTAGTTGTTTGCGAGCTTACGACATCGCGCATCTTTCACTTTTTATTTCTTAGAAAACTGCCATAGATTCCCAGTTTTTATCATGTTAGTCACTCACCAGTCACAATTAAGGATGACGATAGAGGAATAATGTCTTGGAACTAGAACCATTCGGGAACTCATCAACTTAACAATTAACAACTAGAACTATTCGGGCACAACAACTCACAACTAGAAACATTTGGGAACTCATCAACTTCACAACTAACAACTAGAACCATTCAGGAACTTATCCACTTAACAACTAACAACTAGAACCAATTGAAACTCATCAACTTAGCAACTAACAACTAGAACCATTCGGGAACTCATCAACTTACCAACTAACAACTAGAACCATTCAGGAACTTATCAACTTAACAATTAACAACTACAACCAATTGAAACTCATCAACTTAACAACTAACAACTAGAACCATTCGGGAACTCATCACTTAACAACTAACAACTAGGACCATTCAGGAACTTATCAACTTAACAATTAACAACTACAACCAATTGAAACTCATCAACTTAACAACTAACAACTAGAAACATTTGGGAACTCATCAACTTAACAACTAACAACTAGAACCATTCAGGAACTTATCCACTTAACAACTAACAACTAGAACCAATTGAAACTCATCAACTTAGCAACTAACAACTAGAACCATTCGGGAACTCATCAACTTAACAACTAACAACTAGGACCATTCAGGAACTTATCAACTTAACAATTAACAACTACAACCAATTGAAACTCATCAACTTAACAACTAACAACTAGAACCATTCAGGAACTCATCAACTTAACAACTAACAACTAGAACCATTCAGGAACTTATCAACTTAACAATTAACAACTAGAACCATTCAGGAACTTATCCACTTAACAACTAACAACTAGAACCAATTGAAACTCATCAACTTAGCAACTAACAACTAGAACCATTCGGGAACTCATCAACTTAACAACTAACAACTAGAACCATTCAGGAACTTATCAACTTAACAACTAACAACTAGAACCATTCAGAAACTTATCCACTTAACAACTAACAACTAGAACCAATTGAAACTCATCAACTTAACAACTAACAACTAGAACCATTCCGGAACTCATCAACTTAACAACTAACAACTAGAACCATTCAGGAACTTATCAACTTAACAATTAACAACTACAACCAATTGAAACTCATCAACTTAACAACTAACAACTAGAACCATTCGGGAACTCATCACTTAACAACTAACGACTAGAACCATTCGAAAACTCATCAACTTAACTAATAATGATAACAAACTTAACCAGTCGACACGTGCCCACATTGAACGTCAAATAAAAAAATGTTTAATCGTAATAAAATATAGTTTATTACTTCCTGTTAATGTACCTTTTTATTAGTAATAATACTTAAAATCGGTCTAGAACAATGCCTATTCAATACAAAAAATCAATCCTCTATACCATACATTAGTAGGTATATAGATTACATGTAAAGAGGCCCACCAATCAGGATGTAATCGTAACCAATCGTTGCTTACATTAATCTACGACATAATGACGGCCTCGCCCCTTTTCATTCTAGACCTTTAATCTTAAGGTCGTCTGCATTTTGATTGGAACCTCACGTATCGCGAAATACAGGTGCAGAGAAATGACCGCACACCGAGGTCGAGCTGTTGGTTTACGCCGAGACTTCCTCACTTCACATTACGCAACTTTATTTTAAGACGTGCCAAGTTCGGGGCTTGAAACTTGTGAATTCATTGTTTCAATTCATTCTCTGCGCTGATGTTGGCGACGGCAGTCATCGATGTGGCCCCGACTGCTCGTTTGCCCCTGTATACTGTAAATTATTTCAGGCGAGGTGGCAACAGCTCGAGCTAGCGATGACTATTTTGTCTTCTATTCTGTTTCTGTCTAAATCATCATCATCTGTCTAAAATCGTATAATATTACCCTGTGGTTTCGACCGCGTCACCTGCATCCTCAGCTCCTGTTTGTCATTGCGTGGTTTTGTTGGGATGCTCCTCTGTCATTTTGCCAACTTGCCACCCTGTAGTTATGCCACTGGTAAATACAAACGCATGGTAACACACAGCTGGTCTGATAGTTAACAAATAAAATGTTGTTAGAGCTGGAAGGAAGGGGGCCAAAAGCTGGATACTCAGGTTTTTTTTATATATTTGTTCATGTGCTGCTTAAAAAATATTATACTTTGGCCTAGAACTCACTTACATAAGCTTACTTATTAATAGATAGACAATTATAACTCGCTAGGCATTTTCTAAGAAATGGCTAAGGGGTGAAAAAAGGAACAAAATATATGGCAAAACTACTAACGTCAACTATAAAAATAAATAGAAGGTTGGTAAACGCGAGAGGTATTAAGTGTAACCACATATTTAGTGTATCATTTCCAGGCTACACCAAAAATCAGATTAATCGGAGCAATAGTTTAGCCACAGGATTTTTTTAGTTTTTTCTCACTTCGTACATGCTACAGCGTGCTGCTGTCGGCCTGGTTCGCGATCAGCTGACGATCCATTTACCCCGTGCGAGGTTGCAGCTCGCTGTAGCCGCCGGTATAAAGCATGTTTACATTTTTTCGCTATTTAACTTCTTTAAAAAAGTATCTTAAATATTTTCGGATTAACAGTAGGCACTTATAGTATACGTAGTTTCATTCAGTGCCTCTCACTTTCATCAAACGTTGTATAATTATTTTTTATTAAAAATAATTTAATAACAAAGTTTAGAGGCAAACACCTCTCAGATTGTTCGTGACTATCGACGCCCAGAGATGTTACAACAGTGTGGCGTATTATCCGGGGTCTCTCTTGATCCGTAGTATTAGCCCCTGCTCACGACTTACGTCGCAGATTCTAAGCTGTGTTAAGATGAAACTAGATTCAGTATTTTATTATAAAATTCTATTCGTTTTTTAGCACTCAAATTCTTTTGATAAAACACACATAAATCAACGTAATTATTTTTATCACGCTGTGTTGCACATTTCCGAATTCCAACGGGCTTCCACCGGAAACATTTGGATTTGGCTGGATTATTCTTATTATGGTTGTTGCAGATAATGGCAGATTTGTTTTTTTTTATATTTTTTTTTTTATATCGGGGCAAACGAGCAGTCGGATCCATTTTCACGACTACCGACGCTCACAGACATCGGCACAATATATCTATATACAGATGCGTTGCTCTCCTTCCTCCTCAGGCCACCGGCTACTTACACGCCACACGAAACGAGGACACACACACAGCTGTGACGTTATCATGTAAGTGAGAGTAGTTAGGCTGCATGCATGCATAGTGGTACCACCAGGTACAACCTCCATGCGGATGTCTATGGGCGTCGCGTCGGTCGCACAGTCGGTCGGCTCCGACTGCTCGTTTGCCCCCTTATACTATAATAAGAAGGGGACTCGCGCGACTTGTCCTTGAGATTTAATGTGAATGTGTGCAGTCGGGTTTTCCTCAGTGCCTCAGTTGCCTGCTGAGTCTAACTGCGGAGTGCTGTTGCACGTGACTGTATCAGAAGCGGAGCTAATTTGTCGATAACAATAACCACTGCTAGGGATGTTCGGTTTTATCGACAATTTATAGATGATAATTTTTTTTTTGACATTTCGATTTTTAACATCTTCGATCGAATAGAACCTGTTATCTAGATTTAAAAAATCGTTGCACTTTATTACCGACAGAAAATATCTTTTATTATATCTTTTATTTTTTTTTGTCTAAACTATTTCGCAAAATATATATAACTTGTATGTAAGTAGTTCAAATTTTTCTTATTTTAATTATCTTTTTACAGTTGTATAGATATTTTCTTTATCGCCGATGGCTACAATATGTAGTGTCTGAACAGGCACGAATGCATCCTAGTTGGGTTTTTTTAATAATTAGATTTATTTAGCTAAAACAATTTTTCATCTATGAAAATAAACGGAAGATTAAACCACATATGATGTATTAATTACCTTTAATTATGACTTCATGCTTTATTTATAGTGTCGTGCTAAGATAATAACAACAATATTTCTTAATAGACATTTAATACATTAAACATTTATTATTGGAAAACAAAAGAATCCGTCCCCCACTAGAGCTACAATAATTTTATTACTCGCAGTATGCGGGTAGATTACGCTCAAATCACCACGCTCAATGTACGTGCGACATTACTGCATGCGATCAATCTTTTTTATGTTCCAATAAATATACAGTCTTCAAACGTAAACATTCAGAATCTTCTTAACAGACAGGAATACGAAATTATCGTGACAAGATTAGCGCCAAAAATAACGCAATTTGATTTCGTGACGAGATTTTATGCTGCACGGTGCAGTATGTACCTTTTTGCGTCAATCGGAACAGCAGATTTATAATTATTTATATATCGTGTACTTTTAATTACCATTGTTGCTGTAAAACTTTAGAAATCGAGGTTAAGAAAATAATCAATTAAACTGCGACAAAATCCGCTAAAGAAAATTCATTGAAATAGCTACCACAGTATGCAAATGCGTTGTCCTTTACCCTATCTCTCCGAAGTACCGAGACGTACGAAACGTGACAGCATAGCTGCACTTTACCCCGGCGTTAAACTCTTCCATGTGACCGTGTTAACACTGGGGGTACTAGCCCGATTCGACCGCAGGCTAGTGGTGAGACTGTGATTGCGATCGCCGTGAAAAATCACTGTGATATTCATAAACAGCGATCGCTGTAGTGAATGCTCTTTGCGCAAGCAGTGATTTCAATCACTACATGCTCACGGCGACCGGTCACTGTTACTACGCGTTCGCTGTGATCGCTGGAAGCGATGCAGCGCGCTTAAGTAAAGAGTGATTTAAAGAGTGATTAAATCACTGCTACTATTCACGGCGATTTTTTATAACTGCTCAGGGCGATCGCTGCTACTCAAATATCACTCTTAGGCACACCTCTACTGCAGGCAAAGTCGCCAGCGCCGGATCAAGCTAGCAAGGCTAAATACGATGCTCTACGGGGCCCCGGGGCGGCAGTCCTAGGCTAAGCCCCCGCCTAGAACCGGCGCTGAACGATGCTACTCATTTTATTTCGGACATTTCGGAATCAAACTTTACATAATTTCTATGTGCCCTTTCTCATGTATTTAGTATATCCATAAAACTCACGGTAAACACATAGTAATAGCTTGTAGATTATGTTTGCTCAATCCATTCGGCCCTCGAAAAACTTGTTAGCCGTGTCGAAACCTCTTAGTTTGTTCAATCTATTAGTGGGTGATCATATTTTTATCTGTGACGTATCAACTTACTAATAAAATAAATGTGAATGTAAGTTACGCTGTCACACCTAATAACCGATCGTTATGAACTTTGTACACTTAATAGAGGTATTACGAACATAGGATACTTTTTGTTAAAAAATATTACGAACGCGAGCGAAGCAAAAGGTAAAATGGTAGATAGGATTGAAAGCAGTGCCGGAGTAGCCGGGCACTAGATGTAGCAATTACTAAGGGCCCTTCGCTTTGAAGCATTCTACACTCCCTATAGGGCCTATAGCTATATAATATAGTAAAGACTTATATTATTTGTTGCATTATGTTTTAGTGAAATTTTATAAGAAACATCCAAAGAAAATAGGGTGGATGAATTGATAACAGCTGTTCGCGCCGCGAGTGAATCGTAGTGTATACGGACCTTTATTCATGGACGGTAGTGTATTCGGACATTTAATTGTATAGACAATCTGTGACAGTTCGTGTGAATGATTTGACACTCTTCTCTAAAGTGACGTTTTTTTTGATGTGTTCTCTTCCCTTCAAGATGTGATTGCGAACGGAACCCCTGTTCATAACAGCCGAATTGTAAAATGTAAATCGAAATAAATTGAAGTCATCAAGCAACCTATGTTTTCATTTATCCAAAATACATGAAGCGTAAACAACAGCTAAGAACTATGACTAATAGAGTTCTTAGCTGTAGCTTCTAAGCCATAATATGGCTATTTTTTATACAATAGAGATACAACCGTCGGAGCAGTTTCAGGACTACCGACGCCCATTGACATCCGCACAACTGCTATGTAGATGCGTTCTCCCCTCTTAGGGTCAATTCACACCAAAAGCGCAAAAAAAAAATTCACACCAAAAGGGCAGCGAAGCGAAGCGCAGTTTATGTGTCATATGATTTTCAACTTTATAATAATTGCAATAATACTTATTATCGCATGAGAAACTCGAACGAGACGCGCGGATTCCCGCGAATGCGCGAGAAGTAGCTGGAATGCTCCAGAAAACGCGAGAATTCGATAATAAGTACTATAGTAATGAAAGTAAAGTTGAAATTCATATGACACATAAACTGCGCTCCGCTTCGCTGCCCTTCGCCGCGCTTTTGGTGTGAGTTGACCCTTATGGACCACTGAGAACGCACATGCAGCAAGTCATGTGAGAGCATAGCTGTCACTTAACAGTATACATATATCTTACCTACTAGATTTCACCCGCGACTTGCTTGTGTCTGTTTTTTTAACAAAAGTATCCTATGTCCTATAAAATACATCTATAAATCTATGTATATAAAACTCAAACGAGTCATAGTCAGCTATCAACGCACAGCCCAAACCACTGGACGGATCGGACGGATAAGAAAGGATTTTTAGAAATTCAACCCCTAAGGGGGTGAAATAGGGTGTTGAAGTTTATATGGATTTCTTAGAAATTAAACGCGGGTGAAACCGCGGGACACTGCTAGTAATATAATATGTGTACAAAGTTTGATGATGATCGGTTGAGTAGTTTTGGCGTGAAAGCCTAACAAACAAACTAACACATTATAGATGTAAATGTGAGTATTTTTGCCATTTAAATATGATATATTACATACTGATAATATGGCAAAAGAAAAATTATTTTCGATGCAGTTGTATCACCTCAATGTTTTTGTTTTGCCGCGACCGGCTCGAGAATACGTGCGCTTCTGATCGATATATAATGAAAATTGTTTTTTTTGTAACGTAAACGTGCTAATGAGCAGTCGGAGAAGTTCGGGGACTACCGAGGCTCCAACTTCCACACGGTCATGCAGATTGCAAATGCGTTGCCTTCATCCCCGGGAATTGGCTATCAGATTCTTACAAAAACGTCTAAAATGGCAATTTTACAGCCCTTGTACCATATTGGGTACTAGTCACTTCGTTGGGCGTAAAAAATCTATTATTCGTAATAAAATATAGCCTAAGGGCGTTATCACACTAGCGGTTAGCGTGCGGATTAGGGGCAGAACGTATACGTCGCGAACACGCCGCGAATTCATTGCCTGCGTGTGGCAGATACGCAACGTTTTTGTCGCGCGTTTGTAGCGAGTTAACGACATACAAGACACTCAGTTTTCGCTGCGCGTTCGCACCGAATTCGGTGCGCAAGCGCGGCGCTGCCGCGGCGTGTTCGTGACGTATTTGTTGCGCAACCGCTCCGCCCCTAATCCGCTCGCTAACCGCTACTATGATAAGGCCCTATGGGACTTCCTGATAGCGAAGGTTCCTATTATTGAAAGAATGGCTAAAATCAGTCCAGTAGTTTTAGAGCGCAACAAACTTTCTTCTTATATAATTATTAGTTCCTATAGATTAATAGCAGTTTTGGATGAGTAACCAAATGTTCAATGGAGGAAATATAATATACTGTAGCAGTGGCGACAATACACCCGCATAACCCGCATTCTCCGGACCTTTGAGTCGTAGCGCGAGGGTATACAGCCAAACACAAACTGACCTAATTTTATTATTAGTTAAGCGTAATGACCACAGGAAATAATAGCAATATAATAACCGTAACTCAGTGTCATGGCAAAAAGCTCTTTTTTACGCAGGGGCAGCCCTTTTTTTACATTTATGTATGATACCTAGGAGCCCGGGTAGTTCCTAAACTTATATCACTTAGTGACAGACATAGATACTTAAAGCAATACCCACTAAACCCCTGCCTTGTGTGTGCCCTCAGCCTCTATAATTTTAGGATTTAAGGGTCCCGGGTCTGCAATTAACAGGATCCCTCCAGCGACAGGCTAGCCTCGGCGAAGAGGCCAGCCTGTCGCTGGAGGGATCCTGGGGACTGTCCGGCTGT
Source organism: Calycopis cecrops (assembly GCA_001625245.1). Taxonomy (NCBI): domain Eukaryota; kingdom Metazoa; phylum Arthropoda; class Insecta; order Lepidoptera; family Lycaenidae; genus Calycopis; species Calycopis cecrops. The sequence continues at coordinate 353,443 of LUGF01042765.1, forward strand.
CTCGGAACAGTCCCTATTAGGACCTGGAACCGTGGGTCAGGTTCCCATCATGATCCCTGGCTACTGGGGCCAACTAACTACTTGGCCGTTGACTTGTGTGGGTAAACGTGTAAAAAATAATAAATAAATCGCAATAAGGAGGAACCTTAGTTTTGGTTCAAATTTGTGTAGAGATTTCATTACTTTTTAGAGATAAACAAGCAGTATCTTAGACTTTGATAGATTTTTACAAAATGTTTTTGGTGTGATATAAATATTAAATATATTTACTAATTGCTAATTATTGTTTAACGAATCCAAATTTCTAATAAGTAATGTAATTTTTCAAATTTGATATATCCTTTATAATTATGTATTAAGTGTTATTATAGTAATGTAATATTTTTGCATGGAATGAAATAAAGCTTTATTTATTTATTTATAATACTAGCTGCGCCCCGCGGTTTCACCCGCGTGAAAGTTACGCGGGTAATGACGGGATATATATAATATCGGGATAAAAAATAGATGTTGGCCGATTCTCAGACCTACTCAATATGCTCACAAAATTTCATGAGAATCGATCAAGCCGTTTCGGAGGAGTATGGCAACGAAAACTGTGACACGAGAATTTTATATATTAGATATTTATTTAACATTTATCGACTACAGGTCGTGACGTTGGCGCTGTACATGTACTTCGTGGCTGCGCTGATGGGGAGGCAGCTGGTACCCCCCGCCCCCGGCAGCACCTCGAAATACGAGCCAGACGTCTACTTCCCCCTGTTCACGGCGGTGCAGGTAAATATTACNNTGTATATAGGTAATGTTATGTTATGTCTTTTAGGTCACAGACAGGGGCGTAGCTACCGCCGTATCTGCCGTATCAATTATACGGGGCCCCGAGCGACCGGGGCCCCCAACGTGCGTAAACAAATGTTTTTTTTATGAGAAATCTTTTTTCATGAGGGCCCCCAAACCAATTTTTATACGGGGCCCCGCCAGATCACGCTACGCCACTGGTCACAGAGTGTAGCGAGGAAGATTTTATAGTTTTACGTTTTACAAAGCGATGAACGCCGGCTGCAGGCACGAAAAAGCATGATTTTTTCGCGCCGGACTCGTGGTCACACCAAATTGTCACACCAGTGTGACAAACAGCGTGCAAGTGAGAGCGCGGGACAAGCACGAGGCACGATCGATCTAAGCTTTGCTACTTCGTATCTATGTTTTCAAGCGACTACCTCGTGGTCCAGTGGTAAGCATGTTCAACCACAGACGTGAGGTCCTGGGTTCGAATCCCGGGTCAGACCAAAAATTGTTATTGGGATTTTTCAATTTTTAATAACAGTCCGGAGTCAGGAAGTTGGCGGTGTTACATCCCCGTGCATCGGAGAGCATGATATTAAGCTGTCGGTCCTGCGCCTGACTTCTCTCCAATCGTGTCAGATTGCCGTCCCAACGGAATATGAGAATAAGGGAATAGAGATTGCACTTGTGTTTGCGCAAATACTTGTGCACTATAATATGTCTTGCGAATGATCTTAAGGTCCTTAAACCTTACGAGGGGCTGTCTCTAGTGAACAAAACGCAGACCCCAGCCGTATTGAAATAAAATTTATCATGGGTTTTTTATACACGAAAGTAATTTTAATAACTCTTAAATTACATGCACGAACATACATCATCATCAATGTTTATACGACCAGTTCCTAATCTAATTGTTTTATGGTTTTCTATTAGACAATAAACATTAATTGCCTACTTATGAGTATCAAATATTTACAATTAGTTATACTCTGATCTTGTTCAAAACAACAAGATCTTCAACGCCCATGAGATTCTTGACTGTTCGACATTCGGACGAAGAATATTCAGCTCCAGCCACATAAGTATTACTTCTACAAGTTAGAATGTAAAGCTAACACTTAATCAACCACGACCGTAATTGTAAAAGATTTGATCCTCCTCCTATCTTTGGAAGTTGGGGATCTGGAACTCAAATCGAAGTGTCCTTGAGATCCGCACCTCTGTTCGACGAACAGCGCGTTAAAGCGTTATGATATATTTAACAAATCATTACTTTGAAAAAGATAACAAAAATGCGATGTTGAAAAAGAAGAGTTTGTCAAGGGGAATAAGATAGCTACTATACTTAAACACTTTCTTGTCTACAGTTTTGCTTCTACGTCGGATGGCTGAAAGTAGCTGAAGTCCTGATAAACCCGTTCGGAGAAGACGATGATGACATTGAATTGAATTGGCTTATAGATAGACATATCAAGGTACGTCTGTTGCATTTGGATATTATAAGTTACCAGCATTCACACAATTTGAAACTATAATTGGGTTAAAATTCCTTTTGCCCAGCCTATCAGCGAACTGGCGTTGTTGTTAATAAATATAATAATATATATTTTACTCGCTATTCCACCTACTAAAACGTATGAATGATAATACGAAGCGATCAAGAGCTGAAAGAGTTTCTCTACAAATTCCTCCTTATTTATATTCCTCTTTCTTAAAGGCCGGTAACGCGTCTGCAAGACACCTAGTTTTGCGGATGTTTATGGGCGGCGGTAGTCACTAACTACCTGCTCGTTTGCCTCCTATATCATCTATATATATAAAACTCAAACGTGACATAGCCATCTATCAACGCACATCCCAAACCACTGGACGGATCAAGCTGAAATTTGGCAGGTATATGTTACGACGTAGGCATCCGCTAAGAAAGGATTTTTAGAAATTCAACCCCTAAGAGGGTGAAATAGGGTGTTGAAGTTTATATGGATTTCTTAGAAATTAACGCTGTTAAAACCGCGGGGCACAGCTAGTAAATAATAAAATAAATACATTTTGTTGTGCTTATGAGCCTATATGCCAACGAGCAGCTTACCTCCCGATGCCCATAAATCCTGTAGAGATTATGCACACTTATTGCTCTCCTTCCGCTTCATGGAAGAGGCTCCGGAAGCTGACACTCTGCACTAAACCTGACAATATAGCTGTCACTTTAATTTTTTTAGTTAGTATTATACATTTAAATTAGTTTATTTAATTACTAGCTGGTGCCTGCGACTTCGTTCGCGTAGGTAGACTAGTAATATATTATAATCAAAGTCATTTGTTAATGTTTGCTTGCAGTGTGAAATTCCAATTTCCCGTAGGAATGAGTGATTTTGTCTCAGTAAAAAGTATTTTTGATGTTGACCAGGATTAGTATCTATAAACCATAAAAAGCTTCATTCAAATCCGTCCAGTAGTTTCAGAGATGAGCCCGGACAAACAGACAGATCAAAAAATTTAAGAACATTGAAAAGTGTTATAATACTATTTTAACATCGCCCCCAATTAGTTTTTCGTAAATATATTCAATGTTCGCCGAGGTGCCCTGTTGCAGACAGATCCGGGGCACCTCAGTATAGGCGGCCGATGGCACCCGCAGGGTTTTAGTGAGTATTCAGTTTATCCAGGAGTCTCACACACATCCACCTAACTTCAACCTAGGTAGAGCGGCAGTGGATAAATGCATTTCCCCGCGAGGAAAAAAAATATATTCAATGTACAGACACACGGATGTGACTGTTTTATTCTATGTATAGATGTCAAAAGTCGTAAATACTTGTTGTAAAAATTGCTAGCTGTCACACCTGAGAGCTTATTGGTGTGTTACAAATAACCACGTATATGTTAGGTACACAAGCATGGATTCAGACACATTAGTCCGTTATAGGTTTCCGTGCATTGGGAGAGGCCCATGTCCAACAGTGGACTGCAATAAGCCGATGATGATAGGTTTCCATTTGCAAGTTTTACAGTTCTATTGACACAATATTCACAGGCGGCGTACATGATAGTGGACGAGATGCACGAAGAGCATCCCGAGCTGCTGAAGGACCAGTATTGGGAGGACGTAGTGCCCAAGGACCTGCCCTACACGGTCGCGTCGGAGCACTACCGCCGCCAC
>LUGF01042765.1:367789-395252 GCA_001625245.1 Calycopis cecrops
ATTGATTTTGAGATTTTGAAGCAAAATGATTTTAGTAACATTATTAGTGTCATTTTTAAAGACCATTTTATAGACAGGTTGGATGATATTTTTTTTTTTTGATTTTAAAAAATATTTAGATTCAGTTCAATGTATGGGGTGCCCCCCTTTATTTTTTTAATTTATTTATTTTTGTTCAAAATTAGAATAGCGGTTCTCCTACCTACAAAGTTTCAACGACATAGGCCTAATAGTTTCGGAAAAAATTACTGTGACATATGGACGGACGGACGGACAGACACACAATGACGAATGTACAATGATTCCGTTTTTTGCCACTTAACTACGCAACCCTAAAAAGACAAACTAATTTTGGTTGCCTTTAAAGGAGAATCCATAAAAAAGTAGTCAAAGTATGGTCGGAGTTTATAACCTATGTAAATTCTGGCATCACTCCCGACATGAATATAGGGTATTTTCAATTTTGTTACTACGTGAAAACTAGTGGGGGAGTGGGTCTTGACTCTTGACACATACTACAGAGAGGGGGTTAAAATGGTTCAAAAATGGGTCACGTAGTATGGGTATGTTCCGCTATCTGTGTACCAAATTTGATAAAAACAGTAGTAAGGATTTAATTTCTAATAGGCAAGTCAAATTATAGGTCATGTTTATTGTTTTAGATCAATACCTAGTCATAATGCCTAAAGAGGGGAGAGACCGTGACAGACCGTATCAACACTGGATGTATTATCACGATGTGAACAATCAGCCAAGCACGAGTTGGTCACGTCCTGGTTGGGTCCCATACCAACGAAATCCAGGTAGGTGTCTCTACGACATTTTTTTATCAGAAAATAAAATAATTTTGTTTTTCGTAGCGTTTGTATGAACGACAAAGTTTTATTTGCGTTTTTTGAAAATGTAGTATTTCTTAAAAACGATTAGTGTTATCTCGCTCAAACCCATTTTCGTTGAAAGTTTCTACATATGCACCACCATGCATTTACAGCATGTATTTTTTTTAGATTTCTCACTCTCTTATTTTAAAAATTATAAGGGGGAGGGGGGTGCATATTTCCACTATGGAAGCGTCTATAATTCAAACTTGAACAATTGATTTTGACGAAAAATCGTTTGTCACCTTAATGTCATTTTCGGTGATCCGGTAATCCGGCGGATCCGGCGGGTTTTGTGACGGTAGAACAAAGAAGCAGGAAAATCTATTAATTCTTTTAATTTTTTGCCACCAAATCATCGATATTCTTATAAGAATATCGTAACATCGATTGTGGACATTATTAATGTTGAAAACCAGTGCGAAAATTTGTTGATTCTTTAGTGATAAAAATATGACACAAACAACAGACAAAAAATAAAAATATAGATTCCGATTCTGACTTCGCACCATTATTCACAGACTACCCAGGTAACAGGTTACTCATATCATTTTTGCAAATACACAAGTACTAAAAAAAGAATTGACTGATTATTTCTCTTTTATTCTTATAAGAATATCGTAACATCGATTGTGAACATTAATGTTGAAAATCAATGCGAAAATTTGCCGATTCTTTAGTGATAAAAATATGACACAAACAACAGACAAAAAATAAAAACATAGATTTCGATTCTGACTTATCATTATTCACAGACTACCCAGGTAACCCACGTTACTCATGTCATTATTGCAAATAAGTACTAAAAAAAGAATTGACTGATTAAAGGAATAATTGGAATCCGGTATCATTTTCAATTACCGGATTGACACCAATCCGGCGAAATGAGAACAGGAGTAAAAAGAAAACACTTACCGCTGATATACAATTACTTTTTTTTTTATTAATAACACAAGGGGGCAAACGAGCAGTCGGAGCCATTTTCATGTCTACCTACGCCCATAGGCATCCGCATAGTTTATACACAGATTCGTTGCCCCACTTCAGTTTCATATTATAATTAATACCAAAAAATATAATTGAAAATGGTTTTATTTTCCATAAATAATCTATATTATTTTTCTTTTTATGTACAAATTATTATCAAAACTGAAAATCACTAAATACTAAGCCCTAAATAACTTTAATCTTTTTTATCTAAGATTAATCTAATCCGGCCGGATTGAAAATGATACCGGATTGCAATCCCTAGACATGACGAATCTATAAGGGTTTTCTTTTTTTGCCATTTGACAACGGAACAATACAAACGATCCTGAATTACTGAGCAGGAGAGAAGATTAAATCTATATAATCCAACCTTCAAAACCCCAATTTTTGTGCTAACGTATACAAATACCAACCCGGTAACCATATTTTAGATGTAACGCCAGCTACACCTCCAGTTTCAGCCACCTGATACTAAAAAACCGAATAAAACGCGACACCAGGCTTGTGTCGCGTAGTAACAGCTTGTGTCACAAGCTGTTGCTTCACGGCCCGGCGGTGCCACGTGAACAATAGATATAATCCCCGGTCGTGTAGTGTTTGTAGGAGTATGAGCATAAAACAAACGTAATTATATTAAATACATTATAGGGTCAGGTGGTAAACAGTGGCCCAGTAGTACACAGTGCACCACCACTAATATCCCAAAAACGCGGCGTTGCTAAACCGTACTGCAAACGCGTAACAGTTTGTCGTCTATCACCTCCCGCACTCCCCGCCCCCCGGTCGACGTCGCGCTCCCGCCCGTAACGGTCGCACCGTGCGTGGTTTTATCGTTGCAGGCGAAAAAAGTAAGTACACGTATTTTCATTTATTTTCTTTCTGGGATCGTTGTATATTGAATTACATTATAGAGCACTGTTTCCATGTGTAAACCCATTCTTTAATAACTTAGATATATACAAATCCTTTGAATTTGGTATTTTTAATAGTTATTTAACCTTATGGGTTAAAAAGTGGAGGTTGTACACAGTGAACAACATCCGTAGGGTACACAGTAAACCGGTTCACTGTGTACCCTACGATGTTCTTCGCTGTGTACACTTTGTTCATTGTGTCCGATACCTTTTATTTCAAAATGGGTCGAACTAAAACAGAAAACCGAAGTATTGGCGGACATGATGCCAAAGACATGGAAAAAGCTGTAGATCTTGTAAAGAACCAAATAAGGCGCAACGCAGACGACACACTTTTTGTGCGATCGAGTCTGCGGTGCAATAAAAGTCTGTATGGCGCGCAAACGGATACCGTTTGCGCGCCATACAGACTTTTATTGTGTGGTGTATACTTTTATTGTGTGGTGGTATAGGTGTGTCGTCTGCGTTGCGCCTAAGTATCACAAAGCAGCCGAAAAATGTAATTTAAAATACTCAACTGTGAGAAGATAAACACGAGACTTCAGATAATGCTAGATTTGTTCCCAACTATGAGGTAGATGCTATTTTTTCACGCGAACAAGAAGGAATATTATAAGCTTATATAGGCGAATGTGCTCGCATGTTCTATGGGCTCACAGCTAAAGAAATGAGGCAATTAGCTAATCAACTGGCGATTGCAAACAACTTAAAAGTACCTTCTTCTTGGTCGTCCAACCAAATGGCAGGAGTTGATTGGCTGGGATCGTTCAGAAAAAGGCATAGTGACATTAGTCTAAGAAAACCCGAAGCGTGCAGTTTAGCGTGTGCTACAGCGTTTAACAGAACGAATGTGCAATTTATTCTTTAACAAGTTAAAAGACTTTTCAACGGTATAAATATATTATAAACAAATTATTAAATATTTAATTCACTATAGTAATATAGGTTTTTTTTTTTACCACATTTCTATAAATAAGTAAATACTTTTAAATATGCGATAAATGTACATAATTGAAGTGATGGTTCACTGTATACACATTGGTCCACTGTCGACTCACCCCCCGATTCACTGTGTACTTATACTAGTACACAGTGAACCATTCACCATTTTTAAAAAAAAGCAATATTATTAGTAAACTATAAGAATTAGTGTTAAAATTGATGTGCATAAAACAAGTTTAATACATTTCCTATCTTCTAATGTCAATAGTTCTTATTTATATTCACGTATGGCAGATTTATAAATATATAAACTTTTAGTGGTTCACTGTTTACCATGTCACTATACTTTCCTACCCAGGCAATTAACGCTACCTGTAGGATGTACTATATATATTTTTAGGTTGATATTAGTTTTAGCTGTTTGTATACAATAGCTCTGTATGTCAGTCAATCAGGACAATACAAAACTCACATTCAAAATAATTAAATTAGAAAATAAACAAAACACTGTTATTTTTATATTATAAACTTTAACACAAGTTATTTTTATATATACACGTCTAGATGGAGCACTTCAAATAAACATCACAAAGAAAACGTTTCATTTTTAGAACAATGTGTGAGTGACAGTTATGTACAGATTGTTTTAAAACCTTTAATGTGTGCGTGTAAAGGGATACCAACCGCATAAAAATTACCCTTAATTTTGTTACTAAATCAGGAGGAACTAACAGCAAACAAAAAATAGGAATATATATATTTAAAATATATGGTCTATATAGATTTTTTTAAAGAATATATGCTAATTATTATTAAAAATAAATTATGATTTTTTTTATTTACTTTTATCAATGAGAGAGAGTATATTATTATTATCAATGAGAGGATTTCCCATGGTAGTTTTTTTATTTTTATAGATAGCTATATAAGTATTAGATTTTTTTACTTGATAATAAGACTCCAAATATATTTTATGAAGCAGTTTTATTTATTTACAGTCAGTGTTACATAATATAAAATATACTAACAATACTTAAGTATAATGAGTAATGACATCTTAAGTTTACGCGAATGTTGCACATTATAATAAAGCTATTTAAACGGCCTCACGGATCATCCTTGGATGGAATCGGTGTTATTTAGCGAGGATTTGTGCTTTATCAAATCTTCAATACAAAATCAAAACCAGGCTGGCGCAGTGGTGCAGGGGTCGGATATATTGCGCCAGGGTTCGCGTGTTCAAAACCCGCCTTGGTCTTTGATGTTTATCTATGTATTATATGTATTTTTCAGTAATAAAAATCTTAAATATATAAAACTTCTTAAATTTATAAAATATATTTCCGTTGTCTAGTACCTGTAACATATGTCCCTACGGTACTTAGCACGGGGGTAGAATAACGTAGTGTGTAAACTCCACTGCTATAATATATTAAAAAAGACTTCCCTTTAGTTTTGCAAACTGACCCTACTTTTCTAGTGACAAGTGACGACACCGTACCACTAGTAAATTGTGAAATTAATATTCGTATTTTCATAACAATACTTACGTAAATTTAAAAACTAACCGGTGAAATAAGATGGTCTATTTGTTATCAGATTTTCCTGCATGGTTATGACACAGTTGAACAGAACAAACCGGTATATTTCTTTTGTTAATGAAAGCTCAGAATCGCGTTACGGTCTAGATGACACTGACATAAGCGAAAAGCGTGTCTACTACATATAGTAGACACGTTTTACGGCGCTTTCAGGTGGTTGATGCGGTATCTAGACGTGTTTAAAATCAAAGACGTTAACGGTTATAACATACTCAAGGTCACGACAAGAAATAGGTATGGTACCACAAACTCATCTGACGCTGTCAGGACAGGGCTCTTTTCTACTTGAGTGTTGCCATTAAATCAAATATCCCGATTTTTAAAGTAAAAGTGATGTATGATGCACGGATTAATCATTGAAATACTACACTAAAATCATGATACCTATCAAATATTATAATACTTAGTAGTTCATAAGAAATAATAAATTAGGAATAAAAGAGTAAAGTAGTATATTTAAAATTTTAATAATTGTGGTCGTGTAAAAAAAAAGTATGTGCTTTAGATCACACATTCCTGTATTAAAAATAAAAGTTTATTGTTTGTAATCCTCAGTTAATATGATTTTTAAAGACATTAAGTAGTAAAATAATTTGTAAATAATCAATATTTTTAAATTAAAACCTATTTTAAAAAATACTTATCTTTATTCGTCATGACTCGAAACGACGTGAAATTGACGAAGACGTAACATGTACATGCTCATTCCGAAATCTATTGATAGAACCAGTTAATTACTTTAAAATGTAACTCTTTTTTCTGTATTTTGTAATATGCATATTTGAGTATTTATACATATACATTTCATTCATTCATTCATTAATAGTACTAGCCACTTGTCAAATTTCTAGCTCATTTTATGGATTTGTCAACTGACAACATTGAACAAAAAAGTTCGAAATAGTAAGTATTGGCAGTAATTTTCGGAATGCTAACAAAACTAAAGACGAAAAAGAGAAGAAGAAGAAAAGACGCCATTTTGCTTATAGAAACGTTTTCGCGGGTTTTATAAATTATGAATCATTAATTTAAAAATTTGAGATAAATACTAACCAGAAATAAAAACAAAAAAAATATATATAAGTCCCTTAAGCACTGATAAAAACTCTGGATTGTTTTTGAAAACTTGGAAAATAGCCTATTCATTACTGTAGTTACAATGACATTTTTTTCTTTATATATTTCAATAATAAATAGATTTTATGTCTATCTATTTGGAAAACTTTGGGAAAGACTAAAAGACGTCCCATATTTCTTTGAACACAATATTGATTACAACAGAAAAGGCAGCATGGTCTCTAATCTTAGTCTGTTCCAATGCGACCGAAATAATTAAAAAAAAACACCATGCCTGATGTAAAATGCCATAGATACATAGAATACATAGAAGAGAGTAAAGACAATATTATGCATTTATATGATGCACGCAATGCATTTTGAAGCATTGTTATTACATTACAGCTGTTGTTTTGTTCGTAAGAATGATAAATCTTTTATTTTGTGAATGTGATTTGTGATAATTTTACCCTTTCCAATTTAATATTTGGTTAATTTAAATAAGTGCACAGTTATTATGCTTTTTATACCATTTACTATCTTGGAGACATTAAAAATATAACAAAAATATTTATATGTAAATGCAGGTACCTCGGGCAGGTAAGAGCACATGTACATTATTTAGGTACTATGGGTACATACAAAATACTATTTTATTCATCTTCTAATACTTGGGAAACTTCCATTTAGAAATGAAATTTGAACAATGTTAAAAAACTAAAAAACACAGTACCTACTTTTTATGTAATACTTTTAGATTCTATGTTTTACACGTTCAACGCCATGTGTATCATAAGCGATACACATTGCCAAAACCTTGTGTATCATCTCTGATACACAGTCACACTTTTGGTTGTAGGTTTGTAGGGTTGTAGACTGAATTATAATTTTTTATATTTTTATTTTGTTACTATTTTATTAAAATCATACATGTCGAATATGAATTTTAATTTAAAAATATTGGTAAAATATAAATTAGCATTTGTGTTTTTAATCTATAATGTTTCCATTTTTAAAGCATTCCTAGCAGGGACCGTGGATTATTTTTCCTATAACTTAATTGTTAATTACATGATGTTGAAGTTTTCACTTGAAATTGGAACAAAATGTGAACATTTGGTGCCAATTTCAAGTGAAACTTTTTTCACAGGTCACATGTATTAATTATGATACACACAAAAAAGGGGGTATAGTATATAAGAGGGGATAAAAAAAATATAAAATATAGGTCCTATATCACTTAAAACAAATTTCACAGACTTTTTTATTTTTGTCGAAAGATGTCAGGACAGCGACTTTTAGTTTGGCGTATTAATTACTTACAAAATTACAAATGAATCGTTTGAAATTTGATTAGTATTAAAGAAAGAATGGTAATGCATCTGCATTATCCCAGAATGTATGGATGTTTACGAACATTGATAGTAAGGTTATCAGATGGGAAGACTAGGTAATGTCTTGGCAAAAGATATACTTAATACGGGAACTTTTAGGAAATCGTTGGGATAAAAAATAAACATGCTATTATTATTTCTTTCTGATTGAGGTTTGAATTTCAATATTTCATTATGTGGCTAACTAAAAGGTGCCTTTACCCTATTTTTCTAACTAATTAAATTATCAGCATATCTAGTATTCTTCTTATCTGGCTTAACAAATTTATTCTTCTTTATATTATTATGAATATACACTACACAAAAAAAATAAACACAATTTAAAACGGATATAAATGGGTTTGAGTTTCAATATATTTTATCTCCAGATTTAGCTTATTAAAACATAGATAGAGTAATTGAAATCTTACGCAATGCAAGGAAAAATAATATGAAATAATAGGTGAAAATGAGAAGCTCTTTACTAGCACCAGTTACCACAAAGGAGACTTTTTTTACTATACTATAGAAAATCGTAAAACATAATACTGAGGCAATAAATGAATTACTAGTTTGACTTGTCAAACTAGCTAAAGATTACTTACAAGGTATAATTTGTTCACATTGACATTTTTATCTGCATATTGTAATGTAATTTTCTCTAAGTACACATTTTACTGAACTGAATCTATTTTTCCCAGCTAAACATATATTTGGTACCATATGACAACAAATACCACATTACATTTTGAATACAGTTCATAAACTTATTAAAAATTGAGATAATATATCTCTGAAGACTGAAGTACTGCAGAGGACATGGAATAGCTCTACCAATTACATAAATATTACATTATATCAACAATTTATCCGATTGCTGCCAATCTTTTCTTGCTCACACTCAACTCTGTTTGCATTACCCAACACAATGTACATCCTTAACTTTTACCATGACATAAATAGCTAAAGTCAATGCTGGGGCCTCTTAACGTCACTCAAATAAAATTTAAGAATATGAATTAAGTAATATTCTTAGTAAAGTAATTCAATAGCTATACATATTTAAACTAATACTTAATTATTTGTTTTTTTTTCAGATCCTGATACCTCCAATAGATTTGGAGTAAAAGAGGATTCAATAAACTTTAGACCTTCGCCTAATTTTAAGAACATGAAAAAGTTTTTTAAATTGCGACCAGATTATGAGGAGAGTAAGGTTAACAGCACCAAAGTTACACCGGATCCTCCACAGCCGCCAAGTACGGAGAAAAGCGAGTGTAGAACAGAAGTGCAGCCACCGCTGCCGTTGGATCCGCCACCAGATGATGATGTAGCAGATAATGCAGGCCATGCAGACCCTAAAAATAAGAAACCAGATGTAATATCTGATACAACAGAGACTGAATCTAAAACTAAGGGCACGAAAAGGGCAGTGTGTAGAGACTTTATTAGAGGAACATGTGTTAGAGCCAAATGTAGACACGCACATACAACTGATGTCTCACAAGAAGACTTGTATGGACTATATACATTTTGTAGGGACTTTCAGTCGCGATTTTGCACTTACGCAAATTGTAGATACGTTCATGCAACTGTTTTTGAGGAGCAAGAGTATTACAGGTCTCGCTATCTGCCGCCGCATGTTTTTGCACATTACATAGATAATGTTAATCACACCAATAATACTACAATGAATGCTAAATTGGCCAAATTGCTGATGCCACCTCCCCCGCCACCGCCTCCACGTGATACATCAAGGGTGGCGAAGAAAAGTATGTATTTATCAATTATTTTCGTTTTAAAACTTTTTAATTCAGTTCTTTAAATAAGCAGATTAGTCCGGGTACCATTTTCCTCACATACTCCCAGAAAGGTAGCAAAGGTAATCCTAGTCATAGCATGGATTCTCCAAAGTTTTACTTACTTATTGTAAGACTAATAAGTGTATTACTAAGATTTCCCCTAATTTGTTCGTCTCTATTTTCGATTCCCTTAGTCCAGCAATATTTCTGATATTGTTATCAATCTTTGCTATCTCTCTCATTTAATTTTTTCTTTTCTGAACAATACTATCTTTGAAACAAACACTACTATGTTGAAATTAGAAATCATTCAAATTTCAATAGAGAAGAGTACCTACTGGGTACTTCCCTCGGCTTGTGACTCCATGATAAAAATAAATTAAACACCTGAAAGTCTTTGAATTCATCAGAACAACTAAACAATTATAAATCTTTGTGTAGTTTTAATAACTTGTGATCACGTGTTCTGCTGTAATTCTTCTGGAAATGTTGGGATTGTAAAATACTTAAAACAAGATAAAATCTACTGCCCACCGCACTTCAATGTTTAACAACATTTCATAGGACTTGTGACTTGTATTGATTTCTTGTCATTTCCTATTGTTCGTAATTTGCAATACATCTTTTACAACACCATTGTGAAGAAATCTTATATTACACATTTTTATTAAGCGGATCGTCCGCTTAATAAAATGTGTCAATAAGATAGAAAAGCTCTGATGTTCTTCAATTTTATTAATTCCTACATAACAACAGCACATCTTCATGCCAGTAGATATCTAGCAGTAGTAGTATTTTTAATGTCCTCGTCATATGATTTATTTTTCATTTTTCTGGAAAACGTATACATTATAGTCATTATACTATACGTGGCATATACACATTCTTTGCAAGACATAGAGGCAATCGGCATTGCTGCCATATTGGTTCCGCCGCAAAGTGATAGCTATGCAGACGCTTTTCGTTGGGTCTGTGAGTTTCCGGTGGCCCATTTGAAGGAAGGAAGAGAGAAAGCCTATATGCAAGCCTACTAATGATGAATCACTAGATTTCGAAACTACATGATAATATTTTCCACTTTCAGAGTCGTCAGTAAATTTCACGGTTCCTCCTCCCCCCATTCAGACTGAGTAAGTATTATCTATGAATTCTACTTTTGTATTAAAATACTAGCTACGCTTCGCGGTTTCGCCCGCGTAAGTTTCAACCCCGTGGAAATATCGAGATGAAAAATAGACGTTGGCCGATTCTCAGACCTACCTACAGGGCGGAAGCTAGTATAGGTATATAGGTAAATATAGGTATATAGCTAAATATAGGTAAATATAGGTATATAGGTAAATATAGGTATATAGGTAAATATAGGTATACTACTTGTAGAGGAAGCAAGGCAAATATGTGAAGACCGTGACCATTTTGACCGTGACCGTTACCATTCTGTTCCTATGTCTGCCCCGCACACATCTGCATAGGGGTTATAAATATAGGTTGCCTTCCTCCCTCGGGCGGAAGGGCGCAGGCCTCCTCCATAAGCCACCGAATACTCCTTCACCACACGAATCGCGACAGTGTAGCTGTCACTTCTTCACGATAGGCTGCTGGGCAGCATGACACTGCCTCATACTCAGAAAACTTTTTTTTATATAAATGCTACAAATACTTGTTGTATTGGACCTATACTTTATCTTGCTATAACTTTATTATACTTAATTAACTACAAATATTTCCAGGATAGAGAAACAAAATATGATCACTCCGATGCCTCCAGACACTTTGAAGGCCATACCACCGCCAATGCCAACGTCCACAACTCTCAAACGAGACTGGAGCATAATAGAGCAATGTATGTATTAATTATTGTAATTAATTAATTAATAATTAGCCAGATGTAGTGGCATGCTGTACTCCAGTCGAGTTGGACCGACACAGTTGCTTTCTACTTTATAAAGTTGCTATCTAGCTATTAACTAAATCCTATTATCTAAAGATGTTAATGAAAAGATTAATATTTTTTGTACTCACATATAGAAATTTACCTTCTTTGTACCTACTTGTTTTAAATAAACTAATCCTTAGTACGAAGGAATTTTTACTTGTATAAATCTTGTTCTTCTCTGTTCCCATTATTTGGATCGGGTCCACTCACTAGGTCAAAGTTAAATAAAGGTTGTTTTATACCTAACGCTTATTATCTTGTAGGTAAAATTAATGTATAATTGTTAAAATATATGCGCTGTTGGTGTTCCTGTTAATTAAATAATTAAAAATACCGTAAAAATGAAACAATAAGACTAGAATTGACTATAATTATATGCAAATAATTAATTCATTTGAATAGATTCAGATATGTGCTAAGTAAAGTAAATAAATTTAGTTTGTATTGAAAAGGAGATTGGTCATTTTTGTATGTTGCCATGATCCAGAGTGGCCACGATTGAAACATCCCGTAATGTATGGATCATGTTTGCATAATGATTATATTTGATTTTTTTTCTGTAGTCCCTGGGGTAACAAAGTTATAGTCGATCGAAAATTTTGACTACCATTTTTTAATACCAAAAGACCTTGTATAACAGTTATAACTATATAATATTATATTCATAATATTTATTATATTAAGATTAGAAGGTTAGGCAAGGAAAAAGTCGTATTTATGTTTGTATCTATTATTACGTATTTACAAATCCTTCCGCCTTGTCATCTTAGGGATCTTATGAGCGCCGAGGAAATTTTAAAATCTGTCATCATGTTTCTCATGGTTAAATTAAAATACATAATTATGTTTGTCTGAAGATTTTAAAATCTCTATTAATTCGTCCGTTGATGGCTTCTATATACAACGGCACATTGTGACAAGCCTTGACTTGTTTGCCTCAATGATTGTAGTGAGTTGCTGTCCCCGTCTCGAGGGTGGGATATGAACATCAAATCCAAATACTTCTAAATATGGTGTACCATATTTAACTAAAGAAGCATGCATATGTCTCCTTAAAGCTGTTCTAACTATATTATTGTGTATTGTTGCCAATCTCTCAGCGGGTGCTCACCAGACCTTATCTTACATAAAAAAGGCCCAAAGCCGTGGCGTTCTATTGTGTATTATTTTTTGTCTATCTACTTAAATCATTACAACAGCGTGTTAGAAAGAGACAGCAATAGGGTCAGGTAGTGTGGGCTCGTCAAGCATATAACAGTTCTATTGTGTTCTATTTTAACTATAATTTTACCTGACTATTCAACAAAGAAAAACTTATTTGGCAAGAACTATATATCTCTACCCCAAAAATATGTAGAACCGTTATATTGTGTTCTATTGTAACTATAATTTTACCTGTTTTTCTTTGTAGAACAAAGAAAAACTTATTTGACAAGAATTATATAACTCTACCCAAAAAATATATAGAAAAACAAATGAATGTAGTTACATTGATTTGATTTCCGTTTATATTTTTGTATACAACTAGATGTTTATAGGAAAAACTGACGTAAGTTTCGTTAGTAGCCGCTAACTTAACAAGACCGGGTCAAGTTTGGGCAATCTCCTTTGTATTAAACTAATTTCTTCACGTTTGCGTGTTTGATTAGGTTTACTAACGGCAGCCTCTAAATAAAAATTACTAAAAAATCAACGCGAAACCTGCCTCCCACGGTAGCGTACCTTCCACTCGGGACTATTTGGTTACTAGAATTAGTTTAGTTAGAATTTTGATATGTTTAAACCTTCACCCAAAAACATTGATAGATATAGAAAAAATGCATGATCCTATTTACAAGTATCGACTTGATTTACTCGGCGTAAGTTCAGTTGTACAGATCCCCGGGGGACACATGTACGTATTGGGAAAAAATATGGACAAAACGCCTAACGCAGGTATATTTAAGGGCCATTAACCAAACAACACCACACTGTTAACATTGTTCCCCGCCTTTTGTTATCGATTTTAAGTTTCTCTGGCAGAGTTTTTTTACGAATATCGTCCATGTACATTCGACCCTTTTCAGTTTTATTATACGTGTATCTATATATTTTGTATTTCTTTTCCACAGTTAGCAATCCACCATGCAAGATGGACGATCCCGAAACGGTGCCAAAAAAATGTAAACAATGCGATACCACAGAGTTCAGGTGAGTCATATTCTTAGCTACGTTTGACGCAATGCGAAGGTCTAGCATCTAATTCAATATGTATATAAAATATTTCGCTATGACCCGTGGAGCTAAAGTTATAATACAATTCTGTCCAGAGAGGGCGGGTAGGTACAGGTAAAGTAACTATGGACACTGGAAACCAGTAGTTTCTACTTTGTGCTTAAAAAGCGTCCATAAAAATGGTGGTATTTTTCAAAGATTTTGATGGGTTATTCGGCGCCTTCTTGTAAGTGGTTAAATTATCACTGACACATTCTATCTATCAGACGCCATTCTTAGAATCTTAGAATATTTTTACTGCTTAGAGACAGACAGGAGTGAACGTCTCTAGTCTCGTTTCTTTTGGTAAGAGAGACTACGAATAGAAGTTTGTGGACTGTCTTCATCTATCCGCTCTCTGGACATCTCTTCATACTGAAGATATCCTGCTAGCGCATCGACTCTGTTTTATTAGTATTTAAGTGATGTAGTTGTGTATTTTTTAAAACCTATATGCTTGTGTTTATTAATTACTCTTAGTTTACAGTTTTACTTTATCTTTTTTCAGTTATTAATATTTCGTATCTGTTATTAACAATTCATAAGTTTATTGGACAATTTTATTAAATTTGTTTAATATTTTTTTATGACTGTGCACTAGACTATTTAAAGGTTCGGGATGAAAAAGGAGTGAAAAGCGTTTGACCTCCTACCTGCAAACCTCCCAACTCACCCAAAAGAGCTGTTCAACTTTTAAATATAGTGTAAAACTACACTAGTTAATGATTGAAAGAATATAATATCTACCATCAATTGGTAGATGGAAATCTTTACCTAACCAGATATGACGAACTGAAAGAATTTACATAAGTACGTATTTTAATTATTATAAGATTTGACAAAGAGCATTAACTGTTGCAATAACAATTTAAATAGCTCAGGCGGAATAAAAAGTAAAGACGTAGCTCTGCGAACAATGTAGTGAAGCCTGCAAAACTACACCCAGCCCTGTATATACACGGCACGCACACGACAACCAAACTACATCCAGGTGCATAGATTTAGAATGTACAAGATACACAATGTCAGAACAGAGGCGAGACAAAAAAATATTTGACAAATGTCAGAGTTACTACAAAAATACATACATGACTTTGTCATTATTATGTTATCGGGTCGCTATGAACTCTTACTGGCTTAAAATAATTGTCTCATATGTATTTCATCCACTGTCTCTTTTCTTTTCCGATGACTCGAAGTTAATTTAAATGTCTCGCTCCCAAGCTTTGTACAATGTACATCTTTCACGTAGTGAAAACAATTCTAAATCTATGTCTAGGTGACTACTTTGTGACATTTCGTCAATGGCGTATGACACCCAAATAAATAATTGTTTATTACTTTCAAATGCCGAATTGTGTAGTAAAAGGCCGCAAAAATCATTCCTCGAGGAATAAAAAGCAAGATGGACACATACTTAAACAAACATAAAAATTTAATGTATTTTTTAAACAACAATCCATTCAACATTCCACATTTAAATAATATTGATAAATTGCGAAGGACACCGATTGGAGTTTAGCAGATATTAGTAACATTTTACTAGTATGTTATTTTCATTTTTATATGCGTACAGTTTTAACTGTTTCCAGTGAGCTTAGATCATTTAGTAAATGATCTAAGCCAGTGAGGGAGTAATTCAAATAAAACTCAAATTTTGTATAGTTAAACTTGTTTGAAAAACATGTAAGGTTTTATTTCATGTATTTACATTGTTCATTATAAATATTATTTTAAATATAAAAAATAAAATAAACGTTTTTATTTTTATTATTTGTAATGAATTCAATTATTGAATGCTGATTGAAACATGCTACTTTATGTGTAATGTGATTACATTAATCGATATTTTGAGTTGATATTGGATTATTAAAAATCATTTCATTTAGTAATCTGCTTCACTTAAAAAATAAATATTATTATTTATATTATTTTATTTTAAATATTATAATTAAAAAATAAATACCTATATCACAACGAAAATATTTAGATTTTTAAATTGAAAGGTTCTACACCCTGTGTACCTTTCATTTGTGGCTTGTCTTCACGAAAAATTGTATGAAATCTTATCGGAGTGCTAAAAACGTGTCTAAAAATTTCGCTGCGGCGAATGCCGATCTACGCTCCTTTAAAATGGTGGCCTTAACGTAAAAGGAATCGAGGTTTCGAACGACATAGTGAATGGGCTGAAAGAAAATGCTAACTAAATATTTACTTCTCCATTCTTCCTGTCCGTATTTGAGAATATATTCGGATAATACGTTTTTACTACACGTCAACTTCACTAAGCGCACACACGTTTTGTAGTTGTCACGAAACCGGCATCATTTCATTGTTGACAGCCTTACGTCTTTACTTGTTATTTGGTCTGAGTTAAATAGTTAATTATATCTCGATTCCATATACAAATCAACTATCAATCCTATTAAACTTTCTCTGATTGACCGTTTCATGCCTGACATTACTTACTTTTTGTTGGTTTTATTTCCTTCTTCATTATATGTATAAATACATGTAACATATTAAGTCGGATATAATAAACATATTTTAAATTAACCTTCTTAGATACAAAGACGTTTGGCTTTTATAATAAAAATATTTTCAGGCGTAAAAGAAGACATTCGCCACAAGGAAAAGTAAAAAACCATCTAGAAAAAAATCTCCGTCTTTGATACTCAAGCTGAAAGCTGTGTCTATGATTCTTCGGGTGTTTAAGTTAGTCAATTAATCGACATTAGTTACATTACTATTACATTATAAACATATTAAATAAATGAATTACTTTACTTTGAAGTTTCATTCTCCTTTAATTGATTTATTTATTTATTAGTGCACTAGCGGACCTTTAATGTCGGAAAGATATTCTTAGAGATAATCCGGTTTGCTGGCTGAAAACATCACATGGCGTGAAAGAGGCGAACAAAACATCGAGGAATTGCGAAAAATAGAGGATCTGATAAATAAAATCAGTGCGTAGATCGAGTTAGAGAATATGACGAGTTGGAGATAAAGAAGTACGACAGGCTTGGAAAGAACAGTACGAACAGGACATGCAGAAAGTCATCTTCGTAAGAACAAGAAACAGCCCAGCAGTAATTTATATAGTGGAAGAATTTATCAGGAAGTCTACAATCTAAGAAAGGAACTCAAGGCATAAAGGGATGTTGAAGATGTTTACAACTTTATTGGAAAAGATATGGTAAATTAAATAACAAACTATGGCCACACCATTTAGTCATCGTTTGTTCGCTCGCAACTTCGTAACTAGAACTCAAAAGAAATAAAAGAGCAATTAAGAAAAACAATTGAAAATATATATGTAATAATGTTGCAAGTCATTGGAAAAGTATTATACCTACACTGGTAGCGTGCTCCTTTGGAGTAGGTGTCAGGATAGGAGCCTGACTTTATTGCAGGGTTCCAACGACATGGTATAGACAATTCAGAGGCAGCCGGACAGTCCTCCAAGGAGGACAAGTCTGACCTTTTCACCGAGGACAGTCTGTCGTTGGAGGGATCCTATTGCCTGAGGATCCAGCAGGGATTTAATTGGTATTGTACTAAGTGTCGAGTCCGACATAGGTCTTGGGGCTACCCGGGCTCCTAGATATCATACGTTAATGTAAAACCTGCGTCAACAAAAAGAAAAAGAGTACTCAGGGGTAAGGGGTCTCAATAACAAAATTCCAAAAAATTGAAAAGGATCATAACGAACTCCAACATTTATTCATAAGGGTTTACTTATTACTGAGATTTAGAAAAAGTTATAAGAGAATACATTTTTTTAAATAATGAAATGTGTAGCTGTGAACGACACACCCGCAAAACTCTAAAAACACATCCAGGACGATGGATGAAGGAATGTAGAGCAAAATAAGTTTCATAGTTTTAAATGTCTCGTGTGTGTCCGTTGTGTCTACGTTCAGCTGAAGGTTTGGAGTTCAGTCCTGGGTCAGATCGGAAAGTGACGTCATTATTTTATATCTCTAACACCGTGTATTGTACAGGAGTAAGTTTGCGGTTTACAATTAACGCCATGCTTTGGATGTTTTTGCTTGTTTTTTTTACTAAGCGGCATTGCGAACTTATGAAACTCTTTAAATTAAATTTTATTATAATTGAGTTATTTGTATTCTGTGCTAGATTTTTATTTAATATTATTGGGTTATTGGTATGTAGGTTAATATGTCAGAAATGACTAAGTACTGCTAGATTATTTAAAGTCAAATAAGGGATATATTGCTTAAATGATTTCATGGAAGTTGTGAGTTTCACATTATAACTGTCCAAGTATTTCAACAGCCAACAGACTAAACAATCTTAGTCAGCTTGATAACACTTGATTATCAACACTCTGGGTAGACAAATGTATTATTAACATCTGGTGTCATATTGTGGTCGAATTCCTTCGAAACACTTCGGCCGATTTACACAATTTTTGTATGAATTTGGTAAGTATTACTTATACGGAACCGGTACCGGAATAGAGTGGTCTTTCTGAGTAGAGTTCGGGCTCTGAGAGAACTTCGAACACAAGTGTGCACATGGGTATCTATTTAATGCTAAAATACTTATACAATTTTGCAAGGCGAAGGTTGCATTGCTTTTTAAGCCACGCATTTTTCCTGTCTTAAATTGCTTTTTACATTACACTCACATACTCGAATTTCTTTATGCATGCGCTTTCATATTACTCTTTTAAATAATGGTAAAATTTTACACAATTTAATAGCAAACAAACTGAAATTGAACAAGTCGAGGTATGGCGTTACATGCCGCTAAACATGCAAAGACCGCTTTCACGTGCAGGCGTTTTTGTGAACTGAACTGTAGTGCACAGCGAATCCCTTCACATTACGTCTGTAGCGCGGGTAAGTCGCGACTCCGTCGCTAGCCGCGCTTCCCAGTCGCCCTGCGACACGATAAACTTGGGGTGATTCATTTCCAATATGGATTCCAACCGAGACACATTGCTGCTGTTCCTTTTTTTACTTCTCCGACGCCATCGTCGTCGAAGACATAGACAAAAAAGGCAGTTTTGGATAGATATGGTTTAACGCCGATTGATCGCACGCGGCTATGCGTTCAACAATTTTTTCTTATTATTCTAATGATTATAAGCAAGCAATACAATATATTTCAATACGTGGAGACATGTAATTGGTGTATATTTAATTTTAAAAAGTTGTAATTTCGATATAAATCACTGTTTGTTTTCTTAAAGAAATAAAATAAAAAACACACCACTGTAAGCTCGGTACAGTCGTGCTTCTGGCGCGCGACTGTCGCGCGGCTGCCGCACTGCGACTGCGATTTAAATATGTAGCAAACCGAGTCTCGCGCTTCTGCAGCGCGACTTGGAAGCGCTATAGTTGCGCGACATAAACGCCCGTATGTGAAAGCGCTCTTAATGTCAATTGTAATTTTAACTGCATAGTTTAAAAACCAGGACCATGCTTCTTTTTCACTGGTACATAAATGGATGGATGGAACATGGATTTTGGCATTTTCAAAATAATATTTTTTATGAATACAACAATTGTGTAAAACATTTTAACTACTCTGTCGCCTGCTCTTTAAAAAAAACATTGCCGATTATATTAAAATTGTTGATTTACATTTTGTTGAAGGCAATTGGTAGTGTTCCACGAGCAATGCGAATGTTTCATTTCATGCATCTTCATTTGCGATAGATCAGGGGTGGCCAACTTTTCTCGGGCTAAGATCGATCTATTTCAATGATACCCTGTGGGATTCTTCCTTTTACACATTTCTTAAAATGTTAACAAAACAGTAAAATCTTGCATTTACTGTTTTTAATTTTTTGATTGGCCGCAATCTACTCGAGTATAAACTGCGTGCGACCAGTTATAAACTGCAGTTGGTCACCCCTGAGATAGAGAATAGCGCGAATTTTTTTGCTACAATTTTAATGAATACACAATCATTGTCATTTACTTTCTTATTACAGGTTGCAGTATAATGAAGATAAGGTGAAACAGATGAGATTAGCTAAAGAAGAGATAAACAAGAAAATGGCTATATTAGATGGCAATATTGAGAAGATAAATAAATTACTCAAAACGTTATTCTTTCGCAACGTAAATGACGTTGATATGGAGGCTCGAAAGTAGAATTGAATTACAGATGTCTCTTGCTGCTTGATGCTTGTCAGCCGAGCAGGCAAGATACAATCATCTGATTTCATTTGATTTTTTGACATTTAAATTAGGTAAGAACGGCAGTGGAAATGGCCTTTAACATGGTTACTATTATGTCTAAACTTAATTTCTAAGCCTTGATTGATTTTAATTTCTAAAGTGTTAGTATTGTAAGTTAGTACTATAAGCTCGATTAGGATTTTTAGACTAATTATTTGGAATATCGTATTGATATATTTTTTTTGGAAAGACAATTTCTCTTCCGCGTTCTTTACTTTCTCTTCTCTACTAACACTTTTCTACTCACTCTTCTCTACTCACTCTTCTTTACTCACTCTTCTATACTTACTCTTTTCTTCTTACTCTTCTCTTCTTACTCTTCTCTTCTTACTCTTCTCTTCTTACTCTTCTCTTCTTACTCTTCTCTTCTTACTCCGTCTTTACTTAGAAAATATTTACGTATTTCCTTTTGTCTTTCCTTTCTAATCACTTTCAGTTTTTACTTTAAACTGGTTTCAAAATCAACAAAAATATTACAAAAAAACAAAAAAAAATCGATTTTGAATTGCTATCGATCCATCGGAGGATGGTATATTTTGATACAATTTGTTAGGTTTAAGGTTTTAAGAATTAACTGACATTCATTATTATTATTTTTTTAATTATTTTTTTATTATTAATAATTAACTGACATTCAATATTATTTTTTTTTTATTATTAAGGCTAAGTCCGCTCATGCTTATAGTGTCTAGATTATAGCGAGTGGATGAAACAAAGGTCCTAAAATGTTTGACAGACACCGTGTGGGTACTCATCCTACACAAGGTAGGTTACACTAAGCGATAAGCTGTTTGCGCTTTGTGTACCTAGTAGTAGTTAACTAGATCTGGACAATCATTAGGTACAATTCCGAGTGGGACTGCAGACTGCAACCGCAGGAGACATCTAGCGGCTGCAGTCGACCGTATTGCTGCCTGCGGTCTCTCTGCAGTCCACGACATCAATGGCGCGTGAAGCTCGCGATCGCTGCGTGCCGCGACAGCAGGCGACGCGCCGCGTCTGCACGCCGCAGTGTCGCTACGCACGGATTCAAGAGATCCACAGAAATTAATGATGTCGCTTGCAGTTTGCAGGTGCAGTTTGCGGTCTGCAGCCCATCTAGGAATTGTACCTTTAAAATCTAGGCATTGCTCAAATAGCTATATAATAATTGTCATCACCTCATTATTTTCCTATAAGCTAAGATGTTAGATATTAATCATACTGGCGCATTTAAAGAGGCTGTAAAAATTCAGATTGCAAGGCACCTCTCTTCTACGAGACAGAAAAATGCTCTTTGTAAGAAAGAAGAAAAAACCATAGGTGAAGTAATATTTTAGAAATAATGGCATACAGATAGTAGATTAATTAAAGTAATGTTTTTTTAAATTAGCTTTGAAATAGTTTAATAGTATAATTATGTACTAAACTGTTTGATAAAATATTTTTTAAGAATTTTCAAACGATATTAGTTAAGGTCCTTTTAAATGTTTACATTATAGAAATGACATTGAAATAAAAACAATAGAAAATGTTGTACGAAAGCTGTAACTATGAGGATTTCCGGCACATTCCGCTCCAAGATGTTGAGAGTGGAAATGAATGGAGATAGGGATGTGTCGTAAAGAAACCTAACGCAATCTCCGGATCGATAACACTAGATATATAAGTCTTTAGAAAATGTTAAAAAAAAATTTTGGAAAAGTTTTTAATGATTAAAAACCGTGAAACCTCATTTTTTATTGTTTAATATGTAGCATATCAGTATTCTGTAATCCAAAATCAATCATCTTAGGTAGCTATGCAAAAACCTTGACTTTGTACTTTATAGTTATTTCTATTGTTTATGTTTCTTCTAGTTACAGTGTATTGTAAAAGTATGTCTAAAATCATATTTGGTTCACTTTGTAACATTTATGTACGTAATATACGATACTTATGATATGATATTTGTTTTTCATTATTCCTTTTATACTATTAAAAAGTTGACCCTCTATACCTACCTATATTTTTTTTTGGTAATGCAGGGGAATGCTTTTACTTACACTACCCAGAAGCCGGGGTGGCTCAACCGGGTACAGTGTCGGGCTCCGCAATTGGTTCGCCCCTACGACTAAACCCCTGCGGGTCTCTTCAGTCGCTGTAAATGGAGGGGCCCCGAATCTGCAAGCAACATGATCCCTTCAGCGACAGGCTGGTCTTAGAGACGCCAGACTTCCTCCTCGGAGACAGTCCGGTTGCCTTTGAACAGTTCCTACTACGAAATGGAACCGTGCAATAGGGTCAGGTTCCCATCCTGACCTGGTCCCAGTACTCCAAAGGAGCACGCCACCATGGACACATGGTGCAAAATCAGACCCGCCGGTTGTCCTATCCACACCGCCATCTGCTGATTCAGGTGGACGGGTGGAGGAACACAGCTGAGCTGTTCTTCATCTGGCTTCTGACCCCAACCACGTCCGGTATGAGTATTACTGTCCGGCGTCGCCTTTTGAATCACAGAGGAGCACAAGCCCCCCCTACAACGACGAGACGGCAGCATTTTCGGGGGGAGTCTCTATACCTATCTCGTTAGGGCTTCAAGATATATTGTTTTCGTAGTTAAAAAGTTGTTATTAATAATGCATGCAACCCTAAAAAGGTAAAGCTTCGAACACTTGTAAAGGTATTCTCTGGATCTATTAAACCGATCTTTTCTCACCATCAGAAACTACATTACTCCTGAATTACATACTCTCGTAAATGAAAAGACTTTGTATTCGAATCGGCAAAGAGAGCGTTTAAGTATTAGGTACCTACGTAAGGCAATTTTGAAGATTTTGTAACCTCTCTTCCCCCTCCCCCAGGTAACGCACCTTAAGGTTGTTGTGTAACCCCTCGCTCCCCCCCAAAACGTATCATTATACACAACTCAGCATATTTTTACGCAATTTGGAGCAAAAAAGTATCATTTGAACAAATTTTACCAATTTGGGAAATTATTTTTTTTATTACAAAAAACCCTACACTTATCAACTCGGAAAGGGATCGTAATCGTATCACCTAGAGCCGTCCACTATTCTTTCTATGAAACTTCATACTGCAACGCACAACTGGGAAACAAAACGTAATCGTATCGTCGTCGCTTTTCTAGGCGAGGCGTTTACGATCCCTTTCTGAGTTGACAAGTGTAACCTTTAACGGTTGACAATTTAACACATGTTCATAGATAGACATTTCTAAATCTATACGGCTTCGGTGGGACCATGTCATCTTGCACATCCAGCTCATGTTACAGTGATGAAAGAAAGTTGACTCGTGGAGAGAAGTGCATCTTCACACATATAGTAGTGACTTTCGCTCTCTCCTTCATACTCGTCTTAATATACCTGATTCATCTATATGTTGTCGACCATACTGAACATGGCCCGTTCCAAACCAGGCGATCTCAGATGATGATGCATTGTAAGTATTTCCACCCGTTGCTTTGTAGATTTTGGTAATAATAAATAATAATAAATAAATATCTGTGGACTTTACACACCACGTTAGCCTAGCCCCGTGCTAAGTACCTACCGTAAGGACTTGTGTTACGGGTACTAGACAACGGAATATATTTAATATGTTTTATAAATTTAAGAAATTTTATATATTTAAGATTTTTATAATAGAAATACATGTAATACATATATAAACATCCATGACTTAGGCGGGATTCGAACCCGCGATCCCTGGCGCAACATGCTCCACTTATTCGAGCCCTGTACCACTGCGCCAGCCTGGTCGTCGAAGGTAATACCTATAAAGATTAGACAGTACAGTGGGCGGTCGAAACGCCACCAATTTCTTGTAACCATTTTGTTGTATTCGTTATGATAAGAAAAACCGCGTCAATCGTATAGTAGCCGGACGCCCGCAACTTCGTTTAATTGAATCCGTTTTTTGCGGCAGTTGTTTAAAAAGTAGCCATCCTCGCTAAATGGTCTAAGTAATGCTAAAATAATTTTTCAAATCAGACAAGTAGTTCCAGAGATTGGCGCGTACAAACAAACAAACACTTCAGCTTTATATTATTACCTAGTATAGACATATAGTCCAGTAGTGGACGAAATTAGTCGCATTTTGTGCGGTTTGTGAGTAGCCTGCCTTAGCCCATTGGAGGTTAGTTACGCAGATGCGATGCCCTACTTTACTTCTTCCTGGATCACCAGATACTCGCACGATGCACGAAACGCGACAGCGCAGGTGTCACTACGCCAGTATGGTGTAAGCGAGAGGTACCTCTCCGGTCTTGCCGGCCAAATTCTCTTTTTCGAATCTCTCGAAAGTAAAAGGAAAGGAAACTCCCTTTTGCCAATTACAAAGATTATGAGATCAAGATATTCCCAATACTCTGTGATTATTTTAGATCCAACTATGAAGGGGAACGTACCAATAGGACTGGCATATCTGGACGTGACGCCACAAGTGGCAGTCTGCAACGCAATACTGTTCAAACAGAAGTGGTCCATCGCACCGGGGAAATGCGTGGCCATGCGCACACAACCAAATATGGCTTACGCGTTGCTCTTGTGGCGAATCAAATTTTTATCAGAACGTAACGGTAAGTTCACATTTTCTACTCTCAGTTCTTGTGGACACTAGGGCTCGCAGCAACCAGGATTAGCAAAATGCTTTAGGGTCAATTCACACCAAAAGCGCGGCGAAGCACAGCGAAGCGACGCGCAGTTTATGTATCATATGAATTTCAACTTTATAATAATTACTATAATACTTATTATCGCATGAGAAACTCGAATGAGTCGCGCGGATTCCCGCGACTGCGCGAGAATTCGCAGGAATCCGCGCGGAAGTCGCGAGAATTCGATAATAAGTACTACAGTAATGAAAATAAAGTTTAAATTTATATGACACTGAAAGTGCGCTCCGTTTCGCTGTGCTTCGCCGCGCTTTTGGTGTGAACTGAGCCTTACAACTTTCGACGATTAGAGAAGAGTGAATAATAAAAAGCGACTAAAGTGGCCTGGACATAGTGTCTTGAGATCACGCCTGCTATATGACTGAAACGTCAGGATTGTGACATGTTCATGCAACCGCGATGTGGCCGTCGATGTCATTTTATAGACCAAAAATTATTTTCAGAAGTTTTAAGTCACGTGAAGGTTCTCGCCACTATGGTCTAGATAATAGGCATGGACCAAGGCTTCGAAACCAGTCGAAAACGAGCAGTCGGTGGTTTTTAGTGACCAGCGACGCCTACAAACATCTACAAACCAGTTTAATGTAGACGGGTCGTCTACCGCGTTGGTCCAATCGGACACTAACATACGAAACACAGCGGAGAATTATCCTCACCACCAGCGTACTTCGCCGGTGTTAGTACTACCTTCCTAGTAGCGTCGATCGTGTAGAAGCCAGAATGTGTTTTGGATTTTTTCGTATTTCTATTATCTGTCCGGATTAGGGAAATTGGCGGGGGCCGGTGTTGCACCCTTGTGCCCCGGGGAGCAAGTCAAACTAGGTGTAGCAGACATTCCGTGATCATTGATTCGGATAATGAGAAAAAAAAGATAAAGTAGGGATTTCTTTACATTCCACACAACATTACTAAGTTTAGTTTTTAGACTAAAATATTTATTTTTATAGTGTATAATTATTATCAGCGAAATACAGGGTTACTTTTTGGTCATCGGCCAAATTTTAAAATAAGGACGTAAGCATCTTTCCAAGGGTGTGTTTTAAATTTTATCGTCTAATTGTAATATTTTATTAAATAAAAATCTATTTGAAATGGTCCTTAAAAATACATCGATCGTTGTTCTTAATATACAAAATGTATCGACTTCAAGGTCAGTGTCGCAAGCCGAGAGACACTCGCGTGTCAGATGCCACGTGGTGACAAAGAAATATGTTTATAACACGGAATATTTTGAAACGGATATCCACGGGAAATAAATATTTTCCATAGTCCGGTTGACCGGACAACTGAACTGTACCACGGGTGATAGACGAAAGTAATTTTATCTAATATTTTTTTTATTATATTTTATTTCATAAATCGAATGTATTATCGATTCTGAACCATACCTGAAAATATGGCCAGTGACCAAAAATAACCCTGTATTTCGCTAATAATTATACACTATTCAAAAAATATATTTTAGTCTAAAAACTATATTTGCAACGTTTAAACTTAATTTCTAGATACAACAATCAAAAGAAGCCTGGTACATCCCAAATTCAATAGCAATACGCTGTCCAATAATATAGGCTTGTTCGAACACACGCTAAGAGAGAATTCATTTGACTTGATGGGTAACAAGTAACATCCTACTAATAATTTACTTAAGTACTAAATATCGTATAAATATAAATATAATATAAATATATAGAAATAAATTGGCCGATTCTAAGACCTAACCGATATACACACAAAATTTCATTAGAATCGGCCGACCGTTGATAAAGAGGCGAGAGGCATGAATCCACATAAATTGATGTATAATTTTCAGGCTACATAACAAAAATCGCTCAATCGGAACAATAGTATAGCCACAGGATTTTTTAAAAGTTTTTTTCTCACACCTTACATGATGTACTGTCAGCTGTAGCGAGTATGGGCCGGCCGGGGTCATTCATCAAGTACGCGGTTGCCGTTCGCTGTACGAGCCGGTAAAAAGCATGACTTCATTTTTTCGCTGTTTAACTTTGAAAAAATATTTTCGTATACTTGTCGTAAACAATTTTGCAATAGTTTTGGATTAACTGTAGACACTTATAGTATATGTGGTTTATTTAATGCCTCTCGTTTTTATCAACCTTGTATATAATATAACACTGTATCACTTACTGTATTATCGATGTTCCTCAGTGCCAAAACTGGGGTTGTATTCACACTCTGAAAGCAACATGATTATCGAGAGCTGGGATACTAAAGCCGTATTTGAAGGTACCATAGTCTATTTTTATTTAAATATTATACTCGTATACTACTAAACCAAACCGCTTTGGTACTTGTGGCTTAGGTACGTCTTAATGTAATAGAATGTTATTATCATTATGTGTTATCTTGTAGTATATACTCTGTTGGTGTTGTCTCTTGTATTGTGTCCGAATAAATGTTTTGATTTCTTTCCTAACTTGGTAAGTATTTATTAGTATTTAAATATAAGATACTATGAACCCAGGTGTTTATTTGTCCTCCCCGAAGATGCTGCCACCTTGTCGTGGTGGGGGCTTGCGAGCCTCTATGATCCTCTACGATCCCCAAGGCTATGCCAGACAGGGCTACCCATCATCGGACAGGCATGGGGGGTGAGGCCAGATTAAGAGCAGCTCAGGTCGGAGACCATCCCGTCCCTCTGAACCAGCAGATGGCGGCGTGAAACAGTACGACTGGCGCAATTTGTCCCAATCAAACGATTCGGACAAAATATAATTATATTATATAATATCTTCACACAGGTTCCCATGTCAAGGGTCCGATACTTGGGTCCCTTTGCCCACCCCGTCGTAGGCAGAAAGTTCCAGAGGTCATGT
>LUGF01042790.1:0-10613 GCA_001625245.1 Calycopis cecrops
TCCGAAGACCTGTAACAAATGGTCTGTACTACCATCAAACCCCCATTTCCCAATTAAAGCAAATTATTCGTGGAATCTACGGGAACTCTATCTAAAATATCCTTTGACACTCAAGTATTCGAGATACTGTATGATCGAGTAAACTTTGCAATTCGACTTCAGCTTTAAACTCGGTAACTCGGGATACGTTTTCGGGGTAGCACTTCTTTTTAGCAGTTAACACACTCTGGTAAGATGGTAAAATGTCACAAGATGTTTTAGTATTAATAAAATCCTTAAATAATAACTATTGGTGCTTTGTCAACTTCGCCTCAATAAAAACTGACAAAACCTCATCCGCACTAATATTCATTCCTATGCTAGTATTTTTAAACTTATCAGAAGTATTGAGCAGTTCGTTCATAGCTGAGTCATCCTCTTGGGATAATACTGCCAAACGTCGGTGTTTAGATCGCTTCGATAATACCGAAAACACTTTCTTAGTACGTCCTCGGGACGGCCCGGGCTGGTTCACGTTTTCCTGAATGCACTGCTCACTACCTCTTCCTAATTAAACACATTCAATTTCACTCAGCCAATCTGAGTACTTATCCAAAAAAATAGGCTTAGATCTATTAACAATTTTCCAGCATCTACCAACATATTAACATAATTTCATAATTTCTAAATTCTTAATATCTATATTTTCGACTTCATCCAGGGAACCTAAAAAGGTTTTCTGGACGTGTTGCTACTTTTCTGTAAAATTTCCACTTGTCGATGACCAAATCTCAAAGAAATTCATCCTTTAGAATGTGCATTTGAGCAAAGTCCTTGAAAAGAAAATAAAAAAAATATTTAGTGAGTTTCGTAGACTGTGCTACGACCGAGTTGTCATGGTCGTAGAGTCCGTCTGGCTGCTAAATATGCAAGTATATGCAGATGAAACTTATATCCTTTGAAAGAAGACACTTCACTTAATGTTTTAAAATAGGTGAGAATGGTTGAAAAACGCTGAGAAAAGTTATAGGTCTACGCAAAATAACATCTGAGTAAAAATAAAAGTTAAAATCTGGTGTCGCGTAGCTGGCCCCTGTATGCTAATAATATGTCAAATCAGGTAAAAAAAGTAACAAAATAGTAAAAACATACCTTGTTCTTGGAAATACATCTTGAAAAAATAAGTCACAAGCAACACAGTTCTGAGAATTCACTATTGCACAAACAATGCGCTAATTAGTTACTGATAAGTGCGAGTGCAATGTAATGATGCTTTCACTTCGGAGGTCGAAAAATAAATGATCATTAGACAAAATATGCGACATATTTACATTTTTTGGTAGCTCAGTTATCGGTGTATTGTAATTAATTAGTAACTAATGGATATTTGACACTGACTTTTTCACATTTATGACCTATGGGGGGACCACTGTGCGTTGGGGTCATAAAGAGACGCGGTGGTACTAAGTATTGAACGTTTTGTAATGTGCGTAAGTGGAGAAAGAGATATGTGATAAGTGAACTCATCCGACTGCGGGGTCCACTGTATTCCTAATACTTTAACAAAATTACAATCTGGGCCGAAATTGAAGTCGTTAGGCATGTCACACTGGTCATCTCGGAATCTTTCTAATAATTGAGCTGAGTTAGAGGTCCATTTACTAAGCTGAAAGCCACCGAGGGCCAGTAGGCCGATTAACTCATCCTGAAGGGCCTGTGCAGATTCTATTGAGTCATGGCCACTCAAAATGTCGTCGACGTATATGGACTTACGTATGACCTGTGCGGCTTGAGGATAGCGATGACCTTCGTCATCCGCTAACTGTAGTAGCGTGCGGATAGCATGATAAGGGCTCGACCGTAACGCGTAAGTTACGGCGTTAAGTGCATAGTTACCTATGCATAACAGGGGGTTGGTCGGGTGAAGATCGCCACAGAATGAGCTGATATTGTCTGTGATCAATATGCATGAGTATGTTTCTGAACATCATTTTGATGTCAGGGCTGATTACTATGGGATGTGTTCTAAACGACATTATAATGTCAACGATATCTTGTTGTAGTGCCGGGCTTGTGTTTAAACAATCATTTAAACTAATGCCATTTGTACTTTTACAACTGCCATCAAATACAGTACGCAACTTATCGGAACCGGTTTTGAATACACAGTAGTGAGGAATATAATAATGTGTTTTATCCTCGAATGTACTAGGGTGATAAGGTGACATGTGTCCTAGCCTTATATACTCATGCATAAACTCGACATATTTAGAGCGGAGGGGCGGGTTTGATATGAGTTTCTTTTCTAAGTTAAGAAACCTTCTGAGTGCTATGGCATGAGTTTTTCCTAACTCAGGTGCGTTGTCTAAAAAGGGCAGAGTGACTATATAACGTCCTGTCGCGCCACGCGTAGTAGTAGTGGCAAATATCTGCTCGCATTGGGTATGCAAAGTGCTGGTCTGATTTTGATGAGGTTGGGGCTCCTCTGTTTCCCAGAACCTCTCTAAGCATCTGTGTATATCGCGAAGTGACACATTATCATTTGAGGTGACTGCAGTGTGTAGTGTACTAGCGTGACGTGTTTGAGTGGGAACTGTTTTTTCTATGGGACCTATCAACGCAAAATCAAAAATCATGCCGAAGGCTGTAGGCTTGCCCGGGCCTAGCGAGACCTTAGTCCCGTCTAGTACTTGGCCGAGAATGTCGGCTCCTATTATCAAGTCCACAGAGGCTGGTGTGTTATAATCTTTATCCGCTAAGGGTAGGGACGGTTGTAATGTCGTGTCAACGATATTAGGAACTTTTTCTAATGGTAAATATCCTGTCACATTTTTTAATACATGAGCTGTGGCGGGTCTAGCGGGAGTATCTTTGTTTGCCGGGCGACATAAAATGGAAACACATGACCTTGACTCCTGAGCGTGTTCATTACCTACTCCCGATATTTTTAAAGTTGTGCGTATCGCTGGCAATTTTAAAAAGCGCGCCAAACGTTCTGTGATTAATGTTAACATGCTACCAGAAAGAAAGAAAGAAACATTTATTGAATACATTCGCAAGACGCCACAATTTACAATACGCATAATAATAACAAACAAACAACAATAAAACACTGAGTAGTGCGCGCGTCTCACGGCTGCAGCAACCAGGTGCCCAGTTCAGCATATGCCAGGCCGCAGGGGCGTGACGCTGGTTTTCGACTGGGGCCTGCTGTGAGGTCAACGGATGTCAATAAATTATTAAGAATAAGAATAAGAATACACTACTGCCAAATATGTGTAAAAATATATTATATACGAAGGTGGTATGAAAAGTTTCCGACCTCAACGTGAAGATAGCAGCACTCGTAAACAAAAGCTAGTGAATTTCGTTGTTCATCTGTTGACAGCTATTCACCAAAGTTTCAGCCATTTTGGACGCGTTGTTTTTGTGTAAAAGTCGTTTGAGTGAATTGATTGTGAGTTTTTTGTGAAAATGGACAAAATCGAGTATCGAGCTGTCATTAAATATTTGTTTTTGAAAGGCAATACGCCTTCGCAAATAAAAGATGAGTTGGATTCTGTGTATGGGGACTCTGCACCATCATTTACCACAGTGAAATTTTGGGCTGCTGAATTTAAACGTGGCCGTAAGAGCTTGGGAGACGATGAACGTTCCGGACGTCCAAAAACTGCAACTACCGACGAAAACATCGCCAAAGTTCACCAATTGGTGCTAGAAGACCGCCGAATTAAAGTTAGAGAGATAGCAGAGGTTATGAGCATGTCGATAGAACGTGTTTGTCACATATTAAATCAATGTTTAGGCATGAGAAAGCTGTCCGCGCGTTGGGTGCCGCGTTTGCTCACGTTAGACCAAAAACGTGTTCGAATGAACATTTCCAACGCTCTTTTGGCGCAGTTTAGGCGAAATAAATCCGAGTTTTGGCGCCGATTAATTACTGTAGATGAAACTTGGATACATCATTATACGCCCGAAACAAAAATACAGTCCAAACAGTGGACTGCAAAGGGGGAACTGGCTCCAAAAAAAGCAAAAACTGTTTTTTCGGCTGGGAAAGTGATGGCTACAGTTTTTGGGGACAGTCATGGAATCATTTTTATCGATTATCTTCAGAAAGGAAAAACCATCACAGGAGCATACTATGCATCATTACTTAACAAGCTGAAGGCAGAACTTGCGAAAAAACGGCCACATTTTCAGAAAAAGAAAATCCTGTTTCACCAAGACAATGCACCGTTTCACACCTCAGCGGTTGCCATGGCGAAAATCCACGAATTACGGTTTGAACTGCTGGACCATCCACCTTACTCACCAGATCTAGCCCCAAGCGACTTCTTTTTGTTTCCTCATCTTAAAATTGCCCTCGGAGGACAAAGATTTTCGTCAAATGAAGAGGCAATCACATTCGTGAACGACACACATTCGACGAGATTTCATCTTTAATAAGCCATGCTGGTTTAGAAATGGAGTAACGTGTGCTCTTGGGGGGATGGTAAAACAGAATCGCGCGCATGCGCTCTGGATTCTTAGGATATGTCGCTGAGTTCTTGCCAGAAGCCTTGGGCCGCAAATGACATCTGCGTAGTTTAGCTTTGACAAAACCAGGGATTCCACTAATTGTATCCGCAGTTCCTGTGTCAAGTAGGGCCTTATGTTATATAATACTTTGAGACGACAGTCTTTACCACAGTCTAATAAGGCTCTGACTTTAATGAAATTGTCCGTTTACGTCTGCTATACTTAACGAAACGGTAGGTAACAATATCGGTGAATTATTTATTTGAGCGGAGTCTCCAACATTAGTATGCGCTGTCATTAGTCCTATACGTGGGTATGAACGATTATTTGAATGTACCTACTAATTGTGAGTTTGAAAGTGTATGTGATTTTAAATGTGCTGAATGTAAGTTTTTATGTGCCGAGTGTGAGTTTTTATGTGCCGAATGTGAGTTTTTATGTGCCGAGTGTGCTGGTTCTTCTAACTCCGCGTGCTCAGTTATTGTAGGTAGTCACTTACTCTGACGATTACCGCGAGTGGTACCATGTGAGCGAGCTACTACTGGTGGGGAAGAAGAGCGATCAGTTGCTAAAGTACTGCGATAAGTTGGTGGGTGTAAAAGGGGGGGGGGCTCTGACGCACTTGTGTGCGCTGCCTGGGCTGTTCCCTTAAATGCGGTGGTAGTAGGTGCGCAGATGAGTGTGTTGGGGAGCGGGCGCCATCGGGGCGGTGCAAAGATGTGTGGTGGTTTAAGCTACCGCTACCACACTCCTTACAGGCTCCCGAGGACCGACACCTGTCCTCAAAATGTGGGCCTAAACAGCGACCGCAACGATCCTTGGAATTTATAAAATCCCATCAACCTTGTACGGGCTGATGGTTGTACCGTGGGCAGGCTATCAATTTGTGGCCCTTGACTTGGCAGTAGGGACAGTAAAATTCATTGAATTGGGCGGGTTGGGGTTGGGTCGTATAAACCGCTGATTGGCGTTGCGGTGGTGGGGACACTGCACACACACGTCGTGGAGCAGCAGCTATGGGGCGGAACTGATGATGCTGATGACTGGTTTGTGCTGACGATGATGATGGTGATGGTGTTCCGCGCCGGTACTGTGGAACGGGGGACACCCCTCGAGATGTGCGGGGACGTGGGTCTTGATAAATGGCGTATGACGGTGCGCTAATGGAAGCCTCTGCTTCCAGGCAGCGCGTGTGGTCTTCTAAAAAAGTAATGAGGTTTTGTAGGGTGGGCAAATTTTGACCTGTTCCGTGGCGTCGTGCAAACAACGTACGCAATTCACCCTTTGACTTCCTAGCGGCTATCGAGACAAACACGTAATCTTCGTCTTTAATGGGCAGATTTAAATTACGTAACTCATACTGAGCTGATATTAGCGGAG
This sequence comes from Calycopis cecrops, assembly GCA_001625245.1. NCBI lineage: Eukaryota > Metazoa > Arthropoda > Insecta > Lepidoptera > Lycaenidae > Calycopis > Calycopis cecrops. Next base: position 5,881 of record LUGF01042790.1, read on the forward strand.
TCAGAAACTGTGTCCGAATTTGTGACCTTAGGTGTATTGGTGGCAAGTCTATAATAATGTCTATGAACCTATCAATTAAAATACGTCTATCTACCAGAGACTCAGTCCGGATGTAGGAAGCAACGTAGTACCATCACCGCGCTACTGGATGTTACTGACAATATACTTTGCGCACAGGATAGGGGTATGTGCACAGTGCTTGTATTGCTGGACTTTTCCAGGGCCTTTGACTCCTTAAATATAGACATGCTTATGTCGAAACTTAGCTTCAATGGTTTCGATCCGCAAGCTTTGCATTGGATCAACAGCTACCATTTTTTTTTTTGGTTACGCAGGGGAATGCCTTTACGCACGATACCGGGGAGCTGGGACGACTCCCGGGCCTGTGTCGGGCTCGGCGCAGCGAGCGCCCCTACCGACTAAACCCCTGCGGGTGCCTTCAGCCGCATAATTGGAGGGCCCCGGATCTACAAAGCAACAGGGCCCACCGGCGACAGGCTGGCCTCAGTGACAGGGCCAGACTCTTCCTCCTTGGGGACTGCCCGGCATGCTTTGACAGTCCCTCACCCTCGATGGGGCCAGTGCAATGGAGTCAGGTTCCCAGCCTAACCCCTGGTCCCATGACCTCGTGCTTTACTACACTTCTGAGGTCCATCCTCTCTGTGTTCCCTTGGTTGGGAACCGCCACGTTTTTGCGCGTGACGGGGGGCTTACACGCCCAGCCCCCCATAACATGGCCTGCAGGCAGGCCCGCGTCTCCGCAGACAGCGCAGTGGACGGGGTTCTCGCACCCGTCCGAAAAGTGTCCGGTTTGACCGCAGCGGAAGCAAAGTTCGCTGCGGTCCACATCATGGGGGCACGTAACACCTACGTGCCCCAGGCCCTGACACTTGAAACAATGTCTGGGCCTGCTCCAAATCAACAGCTACCTTAGCAATTGTTATCAATATGTTCAGATGAGCTATTGTGGAAAATCACGGAAAATTGCTGTAAAAAGGGGAGCTCCACAAGGCTCTATCTTAGGCCCAGTGCTATTCACGCTTTACTCTTCAGATATACAATACCAAATTTCTAATTGCAAATATCACCTGTATGCCGACGATGTGCAGTTGTATATCTCCTGTAAGCCATCCGAAATCGATACTGCCGTAGATAAATTAAACGAGGACCTCGCTCGCATAATAAACTGGTCAAATAACAACTGCCTCCTTCTTAATCCTAAGAAGACAAAATACCTTGTTTTCGGTAGCAATTATCAACCTCAATAATCTTCGTGCAGTACCAAGTGTCATGCTTGGAAACGAGCCGATTGATCGTGTGTCTCTTGTGTTGTCCAAATTTAATTATATGGACGCGATCCTCGCCTCGCGTACTTTAGCGCGAACACAAAAATTAATACAAAGAGTTCAGAATGCTTGTGCCCGATTCTGCTTCGATATTCCATTGAGGGCTCATGTAACTCCATTTCTTAACAGTCACTTAATATTAAAAATGATACATCGTCGTAAGTTGCACCTGGCATGTTTACTGGGGTTATAAAATATAAACAGCCCAAGTATCTCTACGACAAGCTAATGTGGATGGATGTCTGAGCAGAGGGCTCGAGAGTCTCGTCAATGTGCAAATCAACTCTCTATAGAACGTCATGGTTCAGCTGCTTTCAGGGGTAGTTTTCGGTACGCAGCCTCCAAATGCTGGAACAATATACCACCGCCGATGAGAAACCTGCAAATTATTCACACATTTAGAACTCGATTAAAAATATTTATTTGTCAACACCAGAAAACTGAGGAGGCGTTTAAGCATGACACCAGTGTTTTTTTAAATGAACTATATTATTAATTTCAAATGACGATTAGTGTTTATAATAATAGCCTATTTACCATATATAATATGTATCTCATGTCCATGCCGTAATTTATTCAGCCTTCAAATGTGCTTGCTTCTTTTCTTACCGCATGTTTTGTCATAAATGTAAAAAACATTAACAGATTTTTTTTTCTTTATTTTGTATCCTGCATGTTGCCGCCGCAATTAGGTGGTGAATAAGATATTTTGCGGCGCCGCACCGCTCTCTTTTGACGTCACTTGCTTCACACGGGAGGTACACACGCTTGATCGTCGATGTTTCTTTCTTTCCATTTTTTTTATTAGATTTCTGTTTATTTTGATACCGGTTTAAAAAATTAATATCAATAAAGAAAATGTTATTGAAATGGACTACCTTATTGCATTAGTTCAAGAAAGGGAAATTTTATGGGATAAGTCCAAATAAGAAAAAGAAATAAAAATTTTAAATTAACAGCATGGCAGCAAATTAGTAAACTTTTATTTCCAGACTATGATAATTTTCCATCTGACAAAAATAATAAAATCTACATTTATAAAAATTATATTACGTTACATCTATATGGATGTCTATGGGCGTTGGTAGTCATGAAAATGGCTCCGATTGCTCATTTGCCCCCTTATGCTATAAAAATAATCTCTACTATTGATCGTATTATAATGTAATAGTATCCATCCTATCGATATTATTGCTTCCAATGAATAGTATTAGTTAATTTGTGATATTGATAGTGCGGCGCCATGTGCCCGCTGATCCGGCGAAATCTTTGCGGTGCGGCGCCGTGTGCTCAGATCCTAAGACTTAGCCTAATTTTCTTTCAATTCAATTTCATTTATAGGCTCGAAAAAATTGGTTGGGTTTAATTAAATTTAAGGTTAAAAAGTGATTAACGTTCACAAATGTGGTAACTTTAAAACTTTAAAGTGATAAAATCGAAACGTTTCTGAAACTGTCATCTGCACCATGCTACAGCGCAAATAGTTTAGTACGTGTGTTGGCATTTGTTGTTGTTTGTAACCATTGCTAAAAGGCAATTCTTGTCGTATGGTGTTAACAACACAACTACAAATTAAATACTGTAGATACCATTAGTAAGGATTCATTTTCACGTGAAACACAATAATTGTTCGGTCAAGAACAACGGGTCAATTGCATATTTAGTAATGACGTATATCACACTTACGCTAGCGTTCAACGCCGTGATGGCCAATCGCATCACTGTTGCGCACCCACATGCAAAACCTTCGTTACGATTGGCACATTTGGTCTTTTGTAGACAGTGTTGAGTGTAACTAATCATCAATGATTTGATGGTAAAGATTTTACTACTAGCGTAATAAAAATAAACTTGCTATACAAACATCAAACCTATCTATATTCCGTTCTGAACCACATTTATTGTGCGTTAAAATATATAATAAAATACCACAACAACTGAAAAACATAACCAGTCTCAACATATTTACCTAAAAGTAAATTTAAAAAAATTTTGTCTAAAAAGTGTTAATACATTTAAAAAAAAAATTCCAACTAAAGTGAGACGATACGTCTTGCAATATAAATATTAAAATTGTAATAGGTATTAATTTGCTGCGCCCTAACAGGGTATCATCGTGTATGGACACATAAAAATGTAACACCTTTGTACTCATGATTGCAATAAAGATTTGTATTTGTATAATATAGCGTTACCATTAGTTCTCACTTTTTGTATTCAAGTATATATTGACTTTGATATAAAAGTGTGTATTTGTTAATACGTGAAGCAAAAACTTCGGGAACATTTTCACGAAAATTGCGCGAACGGAGGAGTTTGAAATTTGGCACACTTATATTTTACGAGTAAGTGCGTTCGCTGACTTAGGGTCAGCTCACACCGAGACGCGACGCCTCGCGGCGCCGTGCGTAGATTTTACATAGAGCAACTCAAAATATACTTTATTTACTACACGAAAAGATACACATTTCATTGTGAGAATTCAGATACGTTGCGCGGCGCTGCGCTGCAACTCGAGACGTCTCGCGGTGCAGCGCGACGTATCGCGACGCGGCGGTGACGAGCGGTGCTGCGTCTCGCGTTGCCGCGCGAAGCAGCGCGGCGCCGCGAGGCGCAGCCTGAGGCCGCTGTGGCGACTTATCTACTATTTCCGTCCCGACTTCGTTTTATTATTATGTTATAATTTATTTCCTGCTTGCATTATAAGAGACTTGTAGTAGATGTTTAATAGAATAGAAAACGAAAAATACTACGTTATTTCCCAAAAATATTATTCGATGATACTTGTCACTACGAAAACATATTTTTTAACGATTATAATGATACATTTAAACTTTACAAAAATATATATTATTATTTTACATTATATATTATTACTTTTTATAACCTACCAAAAACATCGATGTTTCCGAACATCGATGTTTTCCTTTCGATGTTTATCGAGCATCGATGTTTAAGGGTCGATGTTAATATCGATGTCAACATTGATGTTTTTCTAACATCGATCATCCCTAACTACGGGTGTCGGGTGGGCGCGGGAGGAGCGGTCGCCCGCGGCACAGCCGCGGCGAGTAGACACGTTCCGCTGCGCCGCGCGGCGTCTCGCTGCACCGCGCGGCGTCGTTGATGATACGATTTGAAGATGCGTCTCGCGGCGCCGCGAGGCAACTCGCGGCGCCGCGCTGCGCAGCGCGACATCAAAGCCGCGTCACGTCGCGTCGCGTCTCGGTGTGAATTGACCCTTAAGAGGGTGCACGGCGCGGACGGCCTGGCGCGGATGACATCGCCGTGCGCACGCCTGCCCGTCGCAGGCATCCGCGACGGACACCCATCTGTCAGTACAATTTTGACGCGTAGGTGTACAGTCGATATCGTATTATTTAGTGA
>LUGF01042852.1:2570-14352 GCA_001625245.1 Calycopis cecrops
CTTACATAACAACAGGGTAGTTATCTTTCGTGTGGTCTATAACAATCCTTACCTGTACACGATATATTAACATACCTACATATTGTACATTTTGGGCACAAAAGGGCTAAAGAATAAGAGTTTCTATATCCAAAATTATAAAAGTTTAATTAGTAATTTCCTTCTCCCGTCCGAGGTATTAGAAACTTTGAGACATCAGAACGTCTGGAGTATAAGTACAATAGAACTTAGTTTGTAATCTCTACATAAGTTGGGAACCGATATCGATATTCTACGCTCATTCAGACCCCCAATACAGATTCAACTCTTGTTCAAAATGTAATGCATTTACTACAAAGTTGAATCATGTTCATACATTTGTCTTGAGTTTAATTTATATATGACTAGCTGTCCTTAATCCTTTCAACTGCCTGAAATCTATCTAATGGAAACATAAAATTTTTCTACATAAAAGTATTTTCTAGTTTATCAGCTGCAATTCCATATTGCAAAACCTCTAATGAATATAATTGTATAATCAAGAAGCCTTTATACGAAGTGGTTAGCTCATAATCTACAATACGCCTCGCATCGCAGCCATTTTGGATGCCTGCCAACATTGTATCTAGCAATAGTGTTACAATTTGGTGGGTTCGCATCGCTATAATGTTCTTTAATAAACAGGTATTACTATGTTTACTATGATAATATACCAAAATAGCGTATCACGTTAGTGCGGACTAATCTACGTAACTATTAGATCTATTTTAATTAATTTTCTCAGAGATTTGTAACATCAGATTAGAAGTATAGACTTCATTTATTTAGAGATGGTCGCGAGTTTTTTTTTTAACCTGGTCAGCTAATACCTCCTTATATAGACTTTTGTAAAGATAAGAATACAAGATAAGATAATGTATTATTCTAATTTTAAATACTTCAAAAAAAAAAGTAACCACATTCATGTAAACTGTGTCACCAGAAAATGCTAGTTTCGTTTAGTATGAGAAGTAAGAAGATACTAAGTAGACCTTCATATAGCCCTTACTTCACCGTTATTAAGTAGGTTAAAGAACCTCATCCTATTTTGTAACAACACTGAATTAGATCTGTGGAATTCTCTCATTCTTGTTTTTAAATAACCAATATTATATATTATTATTATATATAAATAATTAAAATAGGATCCGGACGGTTGGCAATCTATGGGAAAGGCCTACGTTCAGCAGTGGATGACTATAGGCTGATTTAAAAAAAATGGGTGTGTGTACTTATGCATGCGCGTGAGAAATTATACTTAAATTCAAGGAATTCAAATTGAATTTATTATTAAATTCATTTATTTACTTTTCAAATATTGAATAACCAATAATAAATATTTAACATTGTAACACCTGATATTATAATTGTAACATGATAATATGTATTTGACGGCAGCTAGAAAAAAACTTTCCGCTCACTAGATGGTGTTGTCACTGGGCTACATGATACATCACGCGTTCATTATCGTTTGTACGTCGCTAAATAAGGTCACTCGTCAAAATACTTGTGTGAATCCAATTACTCTGTAATTACAAGCTGATACTTTTTTTTTTATGATGATATAGGAGGGCAAACGAGCAGCCGGAGCCATTTTCATGACTACCGACGCCCACAAACATCCGCATAGAGGCTATACAGATGCGCTGCCCTCCTTTCTCCTCCCACCTCCATGTGCCACCGGCTACTTACACACCGCACGAAACGCGACAGCACAGCTGTCACTTTACGCCAGTCTCGTGTAAGCGAGAGGTACCTCCCCGGTCGTGCCATCCCAATTCGACTGCATGCAAGCATGCAGTGTGGCACTACCTCTTACTATTGGTGCGCTGTGAAAGCGTATAGCCTGCAGGCTATACACTTTCAGCCTTGCTGAGACAACTTACTGTCTTTATACCAATAGTAGTAACTCTTTTGCTGGTCCAGTGGACCTCCACCCCTCGCTGGGAAGTATAACTTCAAAAACACATTATTCTCTCTGGAAAAATTACTAATCTGCTAAATTTAATTAACTAGTTTCCTTCGACGAAGTTTGATTAGATAGTAAAGTTTACAAAGGCATCCTCTACAGCTTTGTAATAATTTTCTGCGGGTCCCTTTCATCATTATCATTGTTAGTTGGGACCAAATACTTTCCTGGGGGAGCAGCCGGAGCACTGCGAATTTGGGCATCCGACCCAGTCTATCGAGCATGACGTACCTACTCCTGTACATGCTGTGCCCAAACACTTGAATTGGATAATCTTTCAATCCAAAAATCAATGATGCTGTTACAGCTGTACCTACACAGTAGGTACTAGTCAGATACAATTTAATCGGCTGAGCAACTGACTCGAGTAGAAGAAGAATTGTTCGTTGTTTCTACGTATGTAACATATAAGATAAATGTACACTCACATGTGTTTAGTATATGTGTTGTCTATGTTTAGTCATAGACTGTATACTGAATATTCATACCATAGATGATGTCTATAGTTAGGTAAAGATGACAAGAGAGAGAGGGATATTTGACATTACGACCATGATTAGGCATATATCACTGTGGGTAGAGAGCTTCGGATTACCAGTAAAGATACACTTATCAACTGTCAACTATGTTCTGCCTTACTTGTTCTACTTCCAATTGGCATGTAAATGTAACAAGATGTTTTTCGTTTTGTTAGACTTTTGTAGAAACTTTATCGGTATTGTGTTTTATTCGCGTCTTGCTCTTTTGAGATGACAAAAATAACGCTATTCACAGATTTTCACTTTGATTGACTTGTACGTGATCCAATGGTAAGTAAGCAAGTCGCTAATTCAGAGGTTCAAAGGTTCAAGGTCCAGGTCGAACTGAAAAGTTTTATTGATAGTTTATACAAGTTTTTTTTTTCGGAGAAATACATGTAGGTACGCACGGCCATCGGACCGAAAATGAGGTCCGGTGGATGTGTGTGGGACTTCCGGATAAGCCGCTTAGACTGAGGTGTCAGCTACAGGGTACCTCGGCGACTGGCCAGTCCTCGGTGAAGGATCGGACTTCTCTAGAATAGTGAGGCTAATCCGACAGCCTAGTCAGACCCTTCTGACGTCCGCGTCGGGGCCGTGCAATGGGTTCAGGTTCCCATCCTAACCCCTGGACCCAGTTACAGGGGTGACTTATTTGCGCGTAGCGCCTTTGCCACATTCCCATCCGTGGACCGCCCAACGGCCTCCTTCTGGAACATTACCGTCACGCAGAAAGAGGCCATCGTCTCCCAGGTTCTATCACTCTCGAGCATTGAACAGATTACGCTCGAGAGCGAGAGGTCCATCCCTTCCAGCGCCGTATTATTATTATTATATTATACAGACTGATTACGCGGGGCATCCACCGCTTTAGGACTTTATCTATGTTTTGTTAATGAGGAACTTTGTATCCATTTTAAATTGTATATTTATATTCAAAGCGTTAAAAGATTTGTGTTTTTTTTATTTTAAGATTTATTTATTATTTTTACCATTTAGTATAAGATGATTGTGTTGCAAATAAAAGATCTTACTGATAAGTAATTCACAAACGCGATAAAGGGAGTATTTGGAACATATTATCTTTTATTAAAGTATAGTCTGATAAAAATATCTTTTCGAAATAAGAGATTTTCTCCTCCTATTTTTTTTAATGTAGACTAAACTCTTTTGTTTATTTCATATAGAGAAAATTAGTAGTCAGGAATGGACAATATGAAATTACCAATGAACATTTTTTTGATTGCAAATCAAGTAAGAGGACGAACTAGCAGTTGAAGCGTTTTGGTAACTAACGACGCATATCGACGTATCGATCGTTTTCTTCTCCCCACTAAGGGGAAAATGGGGAAAATGAAAACAATGAGTAACTTTTTTTGATACAGAGACGGACCGATTTAGAAATAGAAATGGAAAAATCATTCAGTTCAAGTTACATTGCAGGTTACAATACATAATACATACTACAAACAAGAACACATACTTACAATACACGATAACACATTATACAATATTTTAAATTTAAAGTTGGCAAACAAATAACTCCAGCTGATATCTGGATTTAGCTGCTGATTTTATATGAGTTCACAAAGGCGAATGGCAGGTTTGTTTGGGAGTTTCGTACACCTATTAATTATCGAGTTATGTAATATTTTTGTTTTAATGGGTAGATAATATTATATTCAAACTCATTTTAAAATCTTATATTTTTAAAAGTTCGGAAATAAAATTAGAACCAGTTTAATTTTTTAAGGTTATGTTAGTACAAAACTTATGGAACGTCAGTATGTTCCGCATAGACAAGGCCGCATGCCATACGTCCACGTAAAGATTATTTTGGCTCTTTCGTTCGGCTTGATACTTTTATTTTATTTCTATTTCTAAATAATTATTCATAATTTCGATATTTATATTATTTTACATACCTATGGCAACTTTTTAATGCATAACTGCGTTTAGTTTATGCTTTCATTGCGTTTGATTGTAAAATTCTTTTTTTTTAATAATACGAACTTTTAAAAATAGTACACTTATTATATACGAAAAGAAATGTCTTAATTGCCTTAGTAAATGGTACAAATAATATTACATAAGAACAAAAAAGGAGGTTGTACTAATCCTGCCGTTCTTCTTTATCTTATTCAAAATAAAATTAGGTAAGTTTGAAATCAGAATAATTTTTTTTTAGTATAAAGGAACAAATGAGCAATCGGAACCTTTTGATGACTAGAGCCGACCCATAGACATATGCATAATTGTTAAGCAGATGCGTCGCCCTTTCGTCCTCCTCTTCCGTGGACCACCTGGTTGTGCCGGTTTTGTGGTGCAATTCGGTTACTATGCACCATGCACTCCTTTTACTAACACACATACAAACATTCACATTTAATATTAATCCTACTAATACTATACATGCGAATGTTTGTATGTTTGCTTTATTGAAACGATTTTCATGAAATTTGACACACACATAGAGAGTTATTTGGATTAACACATAGGATAGTTTTTATCGGGTAAAATGTTCCTATGGGATGATTTTCTATTTTCTACGGGATCGAAATTTACGCAGGTGAAACCCGGGGGCGCAGCTACTAGAATCAAATTTAATAATAATATTGGTAGAATCATCTATTACGTAATCTTGCTTGTCTGCTCTGTACTAATAAAAAAGAAAAAAAACTAAATTTCTAACTGACTGTACGTTTTTGACAATTAAATTAGTTAGAAACCATAACACTATCAATGATAATTAATTCGTCACAAGGAACTGTTACAAATAACTCATATCATATCTTATCTTAACAATATATATCTATATTATAGCTATAATAGAATGTTAATTCTTAGATTAGAGCCATTCGGGCCTATCATTTTCCATCTACACGATGGATGTGTTATTGTGTTTACTGTGTGTGGTTTCTACAGCGAGTGCACAGCAGCTGTACGAATTGAATATAGTGCATTATAATGACTTTCATGCCAGGTAACTGTTTTTTATATGAGATATATAATATCACATTGTTTGTGAAATACGTGTACACTCACGGCCATTAATTTTAATAAACTTGGCAACAGGTGTTGTTTTGGGTCTTGTGTTACAGAGAATATTTTTTAAAAGATAAATTAATATTTAGTGCTGCTTTCTGTAAAATAAAAGTAAAACTGTTGAATTTTTTTTAAATTACAAAAGTGTTTGCATTTTTGGTTGAAAAATTTTACAAGTTTTTTTTATGGTATAGGGGGCAAACGAGGAGTCGGAGCCGTTTTCACGACCACCGACGCCCATAGACGTCCGCATAGAGGCTGTACAGATGCGCTGCGCTCTTATCTCCTCCCACCTCCGTGGACCACCGTCTACTTACACACCGCATGAAACGATAGCACAACTGTCACTTTACGCGGGTCTTCAAATTTTGCCTGTTGTTCAAATATCAACCAAAAATGTCCTCTTAATTAAAACTGGCTACGGACATCTAATTATTTCCGTCAAATGTGCTCCCAACAGACAGGATTCTTCATCTGGAATCTGAAAAGCCTTTTTTTTATTATTAATAAAATTATTTAATGCGCTTAAAGATTAAAAGCTATTTGTGAATAGCAGTTTTAATGTGACTATGACGTATTTGTGTATAGGATTATTTCAAAACCTATGTATTTTTATGAGTTAAGTTTTTTTTTTATTGGATACTGCCGTAAAAGTTTGTTGATCCTACTACTACTAGCAGGGATTCTTCTTTGAAATAACTTGTACCTCAAGTGTTATTTGTTGTATAGGTATATATGGAGCTCTTTTTTTCTGTATACAAGAATTTCAAAATAAAATAATATCACTAACAAAAATTCACATGATGACATATGGTGTTTATGAGAGAAATATTTGTATGATAAATAACTCGGTATAATTGTAATTTTTATTTATATGTTTACTCGAAAAAATGAGTGGTTTTTAAGAGGGTGCATTGTGCAATGGCTGAGAAAATCTCTTAGGGTCGAGACGGGGCCTCAGGACTCCCTAACATATAAAATATACATATATGTTATTAGCAGTAAGATGTAGTACGACGAGGTATTGCAACCGAATTGAATCAGCACGAACGGGGTGGATTTTTTTCGTGCGTTTCATGCGATGTATAAGTATCCGGTGGTACAAGGAGGGAGAACACAAACTCTGACCTCTAACCTCTATGCGGCTATCTTAGTCACAAAATGGCTCTGACTGCTCTTTTACCCAACATATTAAATAATAAAAAAAAGCGGGGTTATCATCAGCTGCAATAATACTTACATTTGTAGCAACTATACTGGCCTTAACAAACTATCACATTTAGACAAAAGAAATCTTCGCATACCAAGTACATTTTCGTCAATTTTCTCTGTAAACTCTCATTTATAAAATAAGTTATTCGCAAATAATGATGTTAATGATGATTTGTAAGCCACATCGATGTAATCGAATCGCGAAAGATTTTCTAACGCCGTCAGCACTTTTTATGTTCTGAAGATACTTCGACAACATTTTATCTTTTAACTTATAACTTTGCGCATAAAATTTTTACAAAGTATTACAAACCTTCTAAAGAGGATTTAACAACTCAGCCGTGAAAGCTCCGTGTTTGCTGAAGTCTCTTGTAGTACGTACTTGGTGGTACTCGAATAATCGATTAATCTTTTTTTTTATGGTATAAGGGGGTAAACGAGCATTCGAAGTCACTTTTATATGTCATTCCACGCCCATGGACATTTACATAGTGGTTATACAGATTCGTGGCCCTCCTTATCAATGGGCCATCGGCTACATACTCACCGCACGAAACGCGAAGCACAACTGTCACTTTACGCCGGCCTCGTGTAGACGAGGAGTACCTCTCCAGTCACGTCGGCCCAATTCTACTACATGCATGCATGCAGCATGGCTCTAACTAATACTAAAGTTCCCACCTGGTCGATCAATACTTCGTCTTCTTAGATAAGACCCTTCACTTCAGAACCTTTCATCTGCCCGTAGTCCATTAGTATGTCTGTTCATACATACAGTGAGGTCCCGGGTTCGTATCCTGAAATGGAAAGTTGGCGGTGCTACTTGTGCTGCGCACATATACTTTTGCGATATATCCTGCGCATATGGTTGGCTCATATTCAGATGGCAGCCGGACAGGAAATAATGTTTAAATTAACTAATGTTAATTGTTGTTAGTTTTATTGCAATATTTTTCACAGATTCGTAGAAACCAGTCCATTGGGTACTGTATGTAACCCATCCGACGCGCCATGTATAGGAGGCTTCGCTCGTCTAACGACTCTCGTCAGGGAGGCCCTGGCGCGGGAACCAGAGTCGCTAGTCTTAAACGGAGGAGACAGCTTCCAGGGTACCATATGGTACAATTTACTTCGATGGAACGTCACCCAGGATTTCATGAATATGTTTCACCATGATGCACATGTATGTATCGTATTTATTTTTTACAATCTCTACAGCAGAAATACAATGTAAATGCAGTACAAGGTAGCGCCATGTTACATTGGAACTGAATAGTGCTGGCTCGATCGGTGAGATATTTCTTGCTCACATATACGGCTGCGAAGTGCTTGCTTGTTGTTGTAAATTTGGGGTAGAAATGGAGTGAAGAAGAAGGATAGGACAACTACAACTCATGTCTATTAGCGTCAGTAGTCATGTAATGGTTCCGACTGCTCCTTTGCCCTTCTTAATTTACAAAATCAGCTTGTCTAATTAGACTGCCCCCTAGATGTTTTTTTGTAACCTAAAAACGTGTGGTTTGTTACAGGTACTAGGCAATCATGAGTTCGATAATGGTATAGAAGGAGTTGTACCGTATTTAGAAGCATTGGAATCACCTGTCGTAACTGCTAATATAATCGACGATGAGGAACCAAGTATACAAGGCCTGTACCAACCGAGCATTATTGTAGAAAAGGGTGGAAGAAGAATTGGTATTATTGGAGTTATTATTGCTTCAACCCACGTAAGTACTTGCACTATTTAAACCATAAGATGTACAAAGCGCGGGAGCGAGACATTCAAATTAAATTTCAATCATCGGAAAAGAAAGGAGACAGTAGATGAAGTACACAAATGAGATCATTATTTTAGCGAGTACAAGGCCACAGCGACTCGATTAATCAAAATCATATAATATGACTTTTTGTAGTAATTCAGACATTTGTCAGATATTTTTTTTTTCTCGCCTCAGTTCTGACATTGTGTAACTTGTACATTCTATATCTATGATTTAAACTAACCATTGTTTTAACTTAATAATACAGACTAAAGAGAGCCTACTCATGTGAATATAGCGTTAACTGATAGATTCCTATGAGTCCAATAATTTGTCTGTAGATATGTTTCCTTTTTTGCAAACAAATCGTGAATGCTGGTTTGCCTATAAAATTTATGTATGATGATGAACAATTTGTAGTAATATATTTTCTTATCCCAAAAGGTATGGGGTCCATTGGGATAAATTTTACTCGTATGAAACCACGGGATCACAGTAATATATTCTAAATGACATAGTACATAAAATCTATTAGTGCATAGCCAAGACTACGTATGTCATTGCTAGTAGTTTTTATAACGCTATCTGCTATGGGCAAGGGTATTTTGATCCCAAAAAATAAGAACACAATGTATTAAAAAATTATTATATATATATTATTACTAACAAAAATAAATACAGGCCGGGTAATATTTTTCCAGGAACTCGCATCTACAGGTCGACTAGTATTCACCGACGAAGTGGAAACTGTTAAACGTGAGGCGGAGAAATTACACGAACAAGGCGTTAACATTATAGTTGTGCTGTCTCACTGCGGTCTGGACATCGACAGGTATAGTATTTTCTTCTGATTAAAATCGTTACGGGTCCCAAGACAATCTTATCTTCAATCAAAGGATCGTTGTGATCGAAACGAGTGGTGGGCCAAGCCCGTTTAAAAAGATTTGGTATTTGATCGTTCCATTGCTCCATTTTTTTAGAGCACACTCTAGTTAATTAAAACGCATTCGCTGTCTACTTAAGCACTGCATCCAGTAAAACTATCAATAGATAAATAGATTCACTGTTCTAAATTAGATATGAAACTGGCGTGTCTGGATAAGGCGTTTTTTTTTTTATGGTATAAGGGGGCAAACGAGCAGTCGGATTTATTTTTATGACTACAGATGTCCATAGACATCCGCTTAGAGGCTATACAGATGCGCTGCCCTCCTTTCTCCTTCACGGGCCACCGGCTACTTACACACCACACGAAATGCGACAGCACAGCTGTCACTTTACGCCAGTCTCGTGTAAGCGAGAGGTACTTCCCCTGTCGTGCCGGCCCAATTAGGCTGCATGCAAGCACACAGTGTGGCACTACCTCTTCCTGAAAAGGGCGTTGGCCGTCATACCAGTTAAGTGACTAGCGATTTACATTTAAAAACATCTTTTATAACAACCATAGTTGGGTTATCTGGGATTCTTACAAAGATACACATACACAGGCACGCACGCACGAGTCGCTAAATCCTGCGACCGGCTGCAATGAGTCGTAAAGTCACTGGTCGCCGCGTCTAAAAGTCGCGTGTACGCTGTGGCTCTAAATACAGCCGCGAGATCGCGATACTGTCGCGCGACTCTACTGCGACCGATCGCAGAGAGTCGCTAAATCGCGGTGCAACATCGATACAGTCGTCAGGTCGCCGGTTATCGCGTCTGAAAGTATAGTGTGGCCATTATTTGTAACAATAATATACATATAAGTACATATTATAGAGCATAAACATATTATATTATATACATATTTTGTAGTACAAACAAAAGTTCCAATAGCGATAAAGTGTTGAAGTTTTGCCGGTATCAATTCACGCTACAGAATATCGTTAACAAAAACCGATAACGTAGATACCATCGGTGCTGTGTTTTATCTCTTTTTATGACTTCACTGCTGCGGCCCGAGCGTATGTTTTTTACGTAGTAGTTTCAGAGTTTTTGTGCCAAAAATCGGTAGCGATGGGAGCGCGGCGACAATGTTATTTTATTATCATTTTTGTTTTTGTTTGGCAACTTTGATTTCTTTTTGTTTACTTTTAAAGATTACCAAGAGATACTTAACAAGCTTGCTTTTTGCTACATATTGTACTTAGTTATCTTAAGTATAACTTAAATGTTTATAACTCTCATAAATACCTAAAGGAGTAGTGATATAGATGCATTGCTGCGTGTTGAGGTCACGTCGTGTTTAGTCGACTTCCGCTATCATTTTCACATTTATGCACATACTAGCTGCGCCCCGCGGTTTCACCAGCGTAAATTTCCATCCCGTGGAAAAAAGAAAATCATCCCATTGCATCCCATAGGAACATTTTTTCGGTATAAAAACTATCCTGTGTTAATCCATCCATTTTCTATATTATCCCTACTAATATTATAAATGCTAATGTAAGTTTGTTTGTTACCCTTTCACGCGAAAACTGCTCAACCGATCATCATGAAATTTTGTACACATGTTCTTGGAGGTATTAGAAGTAACATAGGATAGCTTTTATCCCGAAAAAATGTTCCTGAGGGATGCCATGGAATGATTTTCCACGATATCGAAATTTACGCGGGCGAAGCCGCGGGGCGCAGCTAGTAATGAATAAAAAAGGATACAGACCAAAACAGACCAGAAAGAAATCTTGAAATTATTTACAGAGAGATCGGTTTAAACGCTGGTCCGTATATTAAAAATATAAAGAATATCTGCGGGCGTTAGAGATCACTTTACACAAAGTGGCCCAACTGCTCGTTTGCCTCCTATGATATAAAAAACAGACGCCGGGCGCGGGAATCACAGCCGGCTCTATAGTCAGAAATAATTCTTAAATCTGTTTACAGAGAAATCGCTTTAAACGCTGGTCCGTACATTGATATCATAGTGGGAGGTCACAGTCACACTTTGCTCAGCAACTATGACCCACCAGCGGGGTCACCGTTCACTCCAGCTGGACCCTACCCTGTTATCGTTGAACAACCTACCAGATCCGTGAGTTTTTGGAGTAAAACTTCTTATTTCTCTTTACACACACACACGCACACACACATTGCTAACAACATCAACAACAAACGGAAACAGAAAATAGAAAAAATTAAAAAAACATTGAAAAGTATTCTATTACTATTTTAACATCGCCCCCAATAAGTTTTTCGTAAATATATTCAATGTGCAGACACAAATTTAAGAGGTAGTGCCACGCTGTATGCTTGCATGCAGCCGAATTGGGCCGGCACGACCG
>LUGF01042882.1:1942-13771 GCA_001625245.1 Calycopis cecrops
GGAACTTATACAATTTTTGTATTTAATTCTGATAAGTATTTATCTCAAATTTTCAAATTAAAGTTTCATAATTTATAAAATCCGCGAAAACAATTAAGCAAAATGGCTTCTAAAACGTTGTAAATGCAGTGAAAAGTATTAAGTGACAGAGATTATATTAACAAGCGCGTTCCAAAAATCACTGCTAGTATTATTCAGAACTTTTAGTTGACATATCCATAAGTTGAGCTAGAAATTTGACAAGTTATTAGTACTATGAATGAATGAATGAATGAAATATACTTCATTGTGCATTTACAGAATACAGAAAAAAAAGTTACATAATATAAAGTGATTAATTAGTACCTACTCAGTCGGCTTATTCAGTAGTTTTTGGAAAACGGAGTCTATGATTTGTTTGATATTTGACAGGTTACTACGATTACCAAATGACGTACGCGCTTGTTACGTCATCGTCAATTTCACGTCGATTCGAGTCACATGATGAATCATCGTGAATAAAAATACGTGTGTAAAAACATGATTTCAAAATAAAGATTGATTGATTGTTTACAAATTATTTCACTACATAATGTCATAAAAAATCATATTAATTAAATATTAAATTTAATAAGCTATTATTTTAAACTGGAAAATAGCCTATTGTAATCTCCATGGTAGTGAACTCTCGACCGGTGACTCAGACTCCCACTTGATTGGTTTTTCTTTTTTTTCATATACAGATTTTCACCAATTACCTTTTGGTAGTGGTAGCAATGGTTGCCACTAGCATTGCTACTTTGTCTATCTTTATAAAAAAATTGGTCGGAGTTCGAGTTGTGCAATGTTTGTTACCTTTATGTTATATCGCTGTTCTCTTGTTAGTGTTTGTAGTGTGTAAATTTATGCACACTACTGCAGAAACTGCAACTTTGCAGCTGCATACCTCCTTTGGTTTCATGTTGCCCTGGTGGATCGCTTGCAAGAAATGCATCGGATGCATTTTCGACGGCACTTAGGCCAAATCCAACGTAACCGGACTTTTTGAGCTAAGCTTGACTAATTCGTTCAACAAATAGGAACACCCCTACCAGATTGTCTTCACTGAGTTTTGTAAGAAGTGTTATTGCTGCATTGCAGCTAAATCGGACCAGCTATGAGTAAGTGACGTAAGCGCAGTAATAAAACGCTGAAGTTGGGCTCGATTTCACATGACAGTTTCGTGTTTACCACGATTTTACTTCTTTTTAGGGTTCCGTATCTCAAAGAGAAAAAACGGAACCCTTATAGGATCGCTTTGTTGTCCGTCTGTACGTCTGTCAAGACCGTTTTCTCTAAAACGCTTGAAGGGATGAAATCTTTGTCAAATACGGAGGTCAGTTACGTCTTGATGCCTTGAAAAAATCACACTTCTAAGTTAATGCAATAAAAAGTTATAGCCATTTATGCACAAATTTTGTATGAAAACGCACTTTTTCGAAAACCTATAGAGTACTTCCCGTTGAGCTAGAATTCTGAAATTTGACAAGAAGTAAGACCTTACAGTATACATATAGGAATAAATCTAAAAATTGGTAAATAAAATTTATATCACTGGAAAAATCATTACCAACTTCTGCATGTAGTTCGTTTCATACTAAATGTATGCAAGCACCCGCATATATAAGTTTGTCGCAAGGAAGTGTAATTTTCTCAACGTCTATTACTTTTGCTCATACCTCCCGTTCCTACGGAACCCTCGGTGTGCGAGTCTGACTCGCACTTGGCCGGTTTTTATTTCATACCACGCGCCTTACATTGTTTCATAAGGAGCAACAATACCTACAATCGAAGCCGAAAACTAGTTTGTTTATAAACATTAATCAACATAGTACTTACACAGATTAGTCTATCCTGTCGTATTTAGTAAACATGGCGAGACCTACTTAATGTTTACTATTAGACGTAGGTACATATTTGTATATGACAAATAGGACGCCATTCATACGATACACGTGATCTATGTACCTTAGTGTGCATGGTACATATTGTACATTACGCACGCATTAACACACTATAATACTTAATATCTTTCGTTTTATGTGTTCCTGGTACGTGGCTAGAAATAACGGGATAGCTCTGGAGTTTCTGGAGTTCCAGTTATCTTAATAATAAGTAGAGGATACATATACAGTTACGAACTACTTCATAGAAACTGCTAGTTTGCCATGACATTGTTGATACTACTCTCGTAGCTACATTGGCCATCCCTCTTCCCGTAGGCTCGATAGTTTTGTGTTACTTTGCTAGGCAGTTGTTACCTGCTTGTAGATATTATAAACTAGCGACCAACCACGGCAATATTCGTATGCAATGCAGTAATAGCAGCTTCATACAAACTACAGTAACGGGATGTCATCGACCTTCAAACGTACAAGCACATTACTCTCAACCGCCACCACTTGACCAAGTCGCAGCCACTCGAGTGACTGACGACAGGTATGCTACCATTCTGTAGAGTGCCACTACTTGAGATGATCAGCTGTGGCGGAGATTTTCGTGCTTAGGGTTGCCGTCTATTTATTTTGTACATTAAATTGGACATTATCATCATCATCAGCTATTGTCGCTTCAAAGCTGGGCTTAAATGATAGATCTATCAATCTATCAATTAACGCCACAGCCTGAAATATTCTGTGTGTGTGGGATTTTCTTGATCTCGTGCAGTAGTAATGATTATATATTATTGTTAATATTACGAATGATTAAATGTTGAGCATACAATACAGTATACACTAGTGGGCCTTTATAGAGATAGCAATACGATCTCAATTATTACATTAAAAACTATTAAAAATTACTAAACAGACTGTATTTAAGTAGAAATATTTTGTAAATTAATACTACCACGTAAGCACCATAGTGTGTTGGAACTGTCATTGCGAGCTGTAACTAAGTTGTGACAGCAATTAATTTAAGTTTTCAATCTCCTCTTTATTTTTTATCTCTCTTTAAATTAGAGACCATAACCGATTTTTATGAGCATAATCCCTGGGATCAAACACAACTTCAGACGTAAATATGTAAGATTATGGGGATAACCCCACCATGGTTGGATCCGTGCGTCATGCGAGGGCTCCGATGCCTATCCCTAGGTAACCTTTGTGAAGTCAAACCGTGGTACGAACTCAGCCGAACAAAGAACACTCATTCTTACTGCAATTATCACGCTAGGGCCTCTCTGAGCCAGTAAAAGACGCATAAACGTTTTATGTCGGTATAAAACAACATTTCGTAATAAAATATCTAAGTTGACAACCCTAGTCAAAGGCGCACGTGTCTGCATCTATCTTATCTAGTCTAAACAATTAACAAACCAGTAGGCAGAAACTTTCACAGATTACTTTTAGGGAAAACAAAATATAGCTAAACAGTGAATATTTTACTACCTTACTTACCAAAAGAGCCAAAAGAGTATTTTTTACAGAACTATCGCTACAAGCTGCCTCAGACACCGCCTTTTGGTAACAATGCCCAGCACTGTGGATTGAGATGCCAGATTGCAGTTCGGAAATACTTACAGTGGTGAAGTCAATTTATTTCTACTAGTAATCGCCCGGATCGATTTTGAATTCATTTTGGCTATTTATTTCATGTACTCGACGACAGTTGACGATTCGAGAATGAATCGAAATGAGTAGTTCATAAAATATAAGCCAATGCACAAAAATAAACACCAATAAGACATATCTACAACCACGGGAAGGTTATAAATTTTTAATTTACTTTTTTTTATTTTTTAGCGTTTATTGTCAATAACTCAAAAAGTTGTAAAAATTTTTCGAAAAAAATTTTATGATACGTGTAAGTTGTTGAAAGAAATATTTATGCACAGTTACAAGCGTACAAGAATATTATAAAAAAAAATAAAAATATTTAAAAACTTGCGTATTTTTTATGGTTTTTTGCAATTATTTAAACAATTTGTCGACCGATTTTGAAGTTTAAGGTCGCAAAATAATCACATTATGATCACTTTAAAAGGATAAAAATTTTAAATCGATATTGTTTGTTGTTTTTTAATTATCTTAAAAAAACTGTTTTTTACCTATAAAACCATTTTTTAAACAGTCTTCCGCAACTCCAAAAATGACACACTAAATTTTCTCTCATTGTGTGTGAACATACCAACCCATTTTTGCGCATAATTTGCTGGACCTAATTACAGTAAATCATTTTCCTCTAGCAACTGGGCTACAAGCGCATGGTGATTTAATATTATGTGACACAAACAACGCATTCACAACAACCTTTACAAACGTGTGATATACTATGATCAACTAGTGGACACTCCGCGCGTCACACGGAAATGAAACAAACTCTCAATTTGTTGCTTCGCATTTTTGCTTTTCCAAAAAAAAAAATCAACTTAAATTAATCCGGTTTGGTGCACATTGATACAAATACTTATTGAGTTTTAAACGATTCTTAATCCATATATTATTATTTTGTATATATTATTTTAAAATGGATCTCTTACCAACATTTTGAGTAGCATGCACCTTTGCATTGGATGAGCTTTTTTGAGATACGCAATGGGTGCGTAGAATATATTACGCTGACGTGCGTGACGTTGCGACAACGCGACGGGCGTTCTACAGTTAATTGTAAGCTGCGTTAGCGCGGCGCAGACGTCACACAATTAAAACAAAAACAAAAAAAACACGCAACAACGCAACGCACGCGTGGCGTTGTCGCAGCGTCTGCGCTGCGCGTAAGTTCATCGAACGCCTACGCTGAACAGACGCTAGTGTGAAGGCGCTCTTCGATCGATCTCGGTGTAATATAAAAAATTGTTCCAGACATAACTTTAATTTTGCATATTTATGCACGCAGTATTGTCTTAATTTGTTAATTTACAGTATATGTTAATTTAATAGGAGTAATCTGTCATCAGATACAATATTTAATCTATT
Source organism: Calycopis cecrops (assembly GCA_001625245.1). Taxonomy (NCBI): domain Eukaryota; kingdom Metazoa; phylum Arthropoda; class Insecta; order Lepidoptera; family Lycaenidae; genus Calycopis; species Calycopis cecrops. The sequence goes on from LUGF01042882.1 coordinate 6,877, forward strand.
ATTAAGTAAATGATTTAGGACATTTATCGTTATTGGACATATATTTTTTTTTGTTCAAAAAAGTTAAATGTTTAGGGGGTAAACGAGCAGTCGGAACCATTTTCATGACTACCGACGCCCATTATCATGGTGTATAGATACTAAGCCTGGTCAACATCTTAAATACTTTTTACTGTGGTAAAATTGCTCATTCCTACGGGAAATCGAAATTTTGGCACACTGCAAGCTAACAATAACAAATCACTTTGATTATAATATTACTACGCCACGTGAACGAAATCGCAGACACCAGCTACCAACCCCAGCTGCTGGTAACCCGCACCACCTCTCAGCTGTCTAAACCTGGGAGAAAAAAAAACATTGATTAATTATCATAACTTTTTATTTCATTTTGAACCTATATTAAACCTATATAAACCAGATATTTTAAAATCAGTTCGTTAGAACGAACTGATTTTAAAATATCTGGTCTAGATAATTATGACAAATTTAAAAACTTCTTTGAAGTTAATTTTAAAATTTGAATTATAATTGTATTTCCGCCTTGACATGCCCTTAATTTAAATGGTTTCGCAGACGTGATTTACATTTTATTACATTTTACACAGCTCTTAGCCATTTCGACTTCTCGTGTCGGTACTTTTTAACAACTTGTTACACCGCGCCAGGAGAATTTTGCATATTTTAAATTCCTTGCGATTTTAGTTTCCAGGGCTCAAATCCGAGAGAATCCCGGAATTCCGGGAGAGGTGGGAGCTGGGAACCCTAGTGATGATGATGATGATACATTGATATTGATTATGTCTAGCGTAGCGTTCTCACTGCGATAGTTCCACCACAGATTAATAAACTTAACAGATACTTCACTCCCATACAAAAGTGTCAATACCTACCGCTATAATTACCTACAAAATCTCGCTCATGTTCGCAGCGAAGAAAAATGCACCTTATTTACGCTAGCATAGAGATGCAGATTGTATGGCTTATGTGCAAACACGTCATAGAACAAATGCGCAAGGGTTGGTAGTAACATGATTTTAGTAATATTTAACAAATATTGTGAAATATTAATAATTTTTATTCGTGAATTAGTTTAATAGATGTATACACATTATTCAGTATGAAACTAAAGATGTTTTTAGATGGAACAATCCACAGCACAAATAAAAACGGATAAATAATAAATAGTAAAAAAGTTTGAATTTATATGGACTTCTTTTTGGCTCCGGCTGATCGTTTGTCCCCTATAGGTACTATAAAAAAGCAACGGGTAGGTACTAGAAAAAATAAGTACCTAAGTACGTAGTAGGTACCTACATAATATTTATATTATATACAATACATGTATGTTTTAGGTTTCCGTACCTAAAAAGTAAAAATGGGACCCTATTACTAAGCCTCCGCTGTATGTCTGTCACTAGACTGTATCTTATAAACCGTGATAGTTAGAACGCTGAAATTTTCACAGAATAAATAATAATTAAATAAAAATTAAGTAAATATCAAACATGGGCTCCCGTACAATAAAAGTAATGTTTAAGCATTCTTTACTCGATATTAATAAACAGGTAGAAACTTGAATAAGTATTTGAAAAAGTAAGTATTTGGAAATATATTACGTATAATAATAAATATGTATCCAACACATCAAAAATACAAAAAATATTATAATACGTGAAGATAGCCCGAGCCGTAGCTTAGGTATAAAACGCGTGACCTCGAGCGAGTGACGGACGCCTGGTTTCACGATGAACACACAGACAGAACTACGTTTGATACTACGTGCGCAGTATCGTTGTGTGTGTTTATGTTACTGATCTCTATCTAACTGGATAGCTGATAGATACAACTTCAAAAATAGTGTAAGATGGGAAGAAACTGAACTGAACATTTTTATTACTTATTGATGTGCGAGAAATAATCTTCCATCCTGAATAGAATGTCTTCGAGTGACAACAGTATTTTGAAAATATATAGGCATCCATGCTGATTTTTTTATAAAAAGGTCAATCTCTACATAGTATAAAGCAAAGTAGCTTTCCACCGCAAGTGTCTCTATAATATATTATTAGCGAAGAAGAAAAATCGTATCGCTTTTTAAAGAATTACGCGAATGCTACTGCATGCATTCGCGTAATTCTTTAAAAAGCGATTTGAAATTTTTAATTCATTATATAATTATCTAAAATAAGCCTTTTATTTCTTTAAAATATTATTAATTACGTGCATGATTTAATCGTATTTGAAAATTATAAAAATTTAGTGTCATATTTTAACATTAAAAATTAAATAAATTGAATTGAAAATTAATTTATGAGATTTAAAAGATTTCAGACAAATTCATATTATTCAATTATAATATTTTATATTTATTATGTTACAATATTATATTACATTATATATTATCTAAAATTATAATTCATTTTATTCGATTACATTATTTAAAAAGCTATTACATTTTTCTAAAATAAGATTTCATTTTATAATAATTATATACACAATATCAATTTTAATTATACTTGTAGAAATAGAAATTAGATTACAAATAACATTACAATTTTATTAAATTAATTATAAAAAACTTTCAATTAATTAAAATATGTACATTTTTTATTATTATTATACAGGGTTATTTTTTGGTCACCGGCTAAATTTTCAGGTTTGGTTCAGAATCAATAATACATTCGATTTATGAAATAAAAAAGTGTTAAAGAAATAATTAGATACAATTGTAAAACATATTTCTCTCATATTGTAAAACATATTTCTTGGTCACCACGTGCATCATACTCGCAACTCACGGTAGGCCGACGTCACTGACCTCGAAGTCGAAACATTTCGTGTAATAACAACAATTCGATTCAATTTCAAACACACTCTTGGAATGATGTCTACTTCCTTATTTTAACATTTGGACGGTGACCAAAAAATAACCGTGTATAACTATTTAAGTAATTATTATTCTTTGTTGTAGCAATTGTACAAGAAACCCTTATGTGAGGGTGAAGATCTCCTCCAGACCCCTCCAAATTTCTCTGTCTTTTGCTTTTCGCATCCATTCTTTTCCCCCTAGTTTAATTATGAAATCTTTCCGTCTATAAGTCGGCCTACCTTTCTTTCTCGTGTCGTTAGGGCCAGGCCATTAGAAGGCTCGTCCAGCGATTGTCAGTCAATCGCGTCGCATTACCCTTATTAACCTCACGGCGTCAATAACTTTCGTCTGTTCTCTGATTTAGATACGTCCTATTTTTTTTAAATTTTTCTAATGTTAATAATGCTCCTCTCCACAGCTCGCTGACAGGATCTGATTTAATTTTTTACAGTATTAGTAAATTTCCAAGAAAGAAATTTGGTTTAGTTGATAATTATTTTGAGGAGATGCGGACCGTCTATACATAATTTAAAGACATGAAAACTAATTTTTAATGTATCACGCGTTATATTCTATTATTTTATCTAGATAAAAACAAACCCACCCAATACTTAAACTCATAACATAGACAAATTGATTATTATAATGATATTGTCAAACGCGACATTTAGTTTATCTACACTAATGTTGTAACATTCTACTTATGTTTCCAATACTTGACTTATAATGACTACTGTTATAGCTCAGACAACAAAAAACTCAATTTGACATTATGTTATATTATCCAAATCGATATCGTAAAATCTCATTATAACACTGTGTGAGAGCGAGAGGGAGAGAAAAATGGTGAGAGAGACGTATGTCAAAATCCTTAACAGCGCGCGCTCGCTCCTGATTGGCCCAGAGCGCTGCAGCTGCGCTCTCATTGGTTCAATGCCAGCTTGCGAAGGATTTGTGAGAAAGAGACAAAGCTCTACAAAAAAATGAAAGCAAAAATGTACGTCACAGATAACGAATAATCTACTGTTTAGTAGAAATTTAAAAGTAAAGTCATGTGATTTTTTCACATTATATTTCAACATTGAAGCTAGTATTTTAACATTGAATTATAAAAAGTATATTTTTACGCGCCGCAATTTTTGCAATCAAATTAAAGTATTTAATAAAAATATTTATTTTCAAGAACATTTTAAATTGTCGGTCAAGCAGTCGTCGCCACGTCGGTCGGTCAAACAGTCGTCGCCTTGTCAGTCAAGCAGTCGTCGCCTCGTCGGTAAAACAGTCGTCAGTCGGACAATACACGTACCTACTTACGCGGGAATTTAATGTTTCGCAATGTTTGATTAATTGATTAATTGCATTAGTGAAGATAAATTAGTGTATGCAACTGCATATAACACGGGTATTAAAACACTCGTTAGGTACTATTTTGAAACTCGCTAAAGCTCGTTTCAAAAAGTCAAACTCGTGTTTTAATACCCTTCTTTATATGACAGTTGCATAAACTACTATTTTAATTGCAATTTTTTTTTATTGTACAAGGTAGCAAGCGAGAAGTTGGAGCCATTTTCATTACTACTGACGCCCATAGACCGCATAGTTATAATTAAAGCGGAATTTCGATTTCCGGGCGATCAATCTTTATTGCTAAAATCAACTAAATTGACTGTTATTGCTAATGCGCACCAAGCTATTTACAAATTCATTTGTCAGTAACGAATGGTGCATATTGTAAGCCATTTGGGCTTCAACGGCAGGCTACAATACAGCAAGTAGTAGTTCGCCGTTGAGTTCCATCCAGTCAATAGTCATATTGAGATCAGTGAACTATAACGTTAGAATATCGCCTTTTAGTTTATGTCCTCCTAGTATTGAAGGTCTGAATGTCTAGACCTATATGCAAAGAAAATCTGAGAATTTCAAATAACCCTAGAAAGGTGTGTTTTTAATACAAAATCATGAAAAATATGCCAAAAAAATTAAAAAAATTGCCAAACCGCGATTTCTCACATGATAACTCGTTATCATGTGAGAAATCGCGTGAGGACTGAGGCTGTGTGAGTCCTCAGGTTCTCGAACCTGAAGACTCACACAACCTGAGAGTACAGCTTAATTAGCATTTTGGCCTCCCTGGAGAACGGGAAGACCAAAATAGTATTACAACTTCCCATATTAAAATCAAACAAATTTTGTAAATCGCGCATCGCGTCGTAATGCTTCGTTCCGAACACACTCCTTTAACACATGATACACATCTTCCACGATATCACACTCTAAGCACTTATCCGAATCTGCCATTCCCATCAAATATTTAAATTTGATTGTAGGAATGTAGAAGAGATTCTGCAAGACAAATTTGAATACAATTAAATCCTGCATTTTCCTCATCGTGGTTGGACAAATTAATCCTTGCAAGTTGATCTCGTCATGTGGCCATTTTAAACAGCATTGCACGCAATTCCTGGTGTAATGTGTATTAAATTACACCAGGAATTGCGTGCGGACTGCAAAGATCGAGCCGGACGACTCCCTTGAGGCAGTAGGCTAGTCTCTGTCCCATAATATGAACCCAGCCTGTCGCCGAGGTGACCCTGTTGTGTACAGATCCGGGGTCATCTCACCCTTCTAAGGTGGCTGAGGGGTTCCGTGAGGTTTTAGTGGGGTAAGGTTCTCCTACTAGGGAGTTCAGAATCCCACACTGTAAGGCAGCTCACCCAGGGTGTACCGATGCGGCGTAAATGCTTTCCTCACGTAAAAAAAAGGACTGCAAGTGTCCTAGAGAGTTCTAATGCACTTTCAGATCAATAATGTTTACTCAGTCATAACGTGTATGCGTGTAGTGTCGATGACGTCATATAGGAGCTATGTTGTGTTAAAGGCGTCCGCGCGTCAAAGGTTGAAGATCCGAGGGGCGGATCGTCCTCCAGACAATTTACACCTTTAAACCTGAGCTAAGTCAAGTCGATACGTGCACCTTGGAGTGTGAGGTAGTGCCATGCTGTACTGCAGATGCTTTGGCGCTCCAGTTAGCCCCCGTCCCCGTTGTACCCGCGCGCGTAACATGTCCTCGGTACATGTTACTTCATCTAACATTGAGGGTATAAAGGGCTACGTTTTTTCCCTCACTACTGATTAAAAAATAAACTGACGAATGTCGACATGAAATCAAGCCGTTTTATAATTAGACGAGATTTATTATTTGTTAACAAAACTCGACAACTGTGAACTCCCTATACTGTCGCATTAAGTGCTACTTATGAGTAAATGCCATCAGGTGTCCTGGCAGGTCGTTTGTCTCAGCAAACAACGAAGAGCGTTGTATGCAGGTAGCATAAAGGGGGGCACCCCACCCCTCTTACTCTGATGGGGGGCAGTTGCAGCGGCCACGCCTAGATCATACCAATAGCGATGGATGCCAAAGAGCTCTACCTGTCGCACTCGCACCTCATATAAATGCATACAGTTTAAATTACAATGTGAAACGAACGTAAACACTACGTGACGTCAGCACCCACCCTCCCCCTCTCCCCACTTCATGGAAGTGCATTCGAGCTGCCCGACATCTCTCACCGTTTATGCTAGCCTAGTGAGAACAGTGCAAAAATGAATAGCTGCGGGAACATGCACGGGCTCCACGTGAGTAGGTCAAGGAAATCTTACTCCATGTTCAAACCGCCCGATTGTACGACGGTGAATGGGTTTTTTCGGTGGTAGTGGCCAACACGCCTGCAATGAATCAATGACATAGATCTATTATAAATTAAATGCTAAACGGTCTTTGTCTTCAGTTAGATGCTCATTGAAATATAAATAATGAGCACCACAACCAGTGCCTAATTAGAGCATGGGATTTAATTGAATCCCCGGGTGTTTGGATTGGGAATCGGGTTTAGCCGAAACATGATGAATTTAACTAATTGTAATTCCTTCAAAACAATAAACAACTTGTAGTGCCACTTTTTTAATGTTGCGAAGTTTTTTGATCATCTGCATGTAGCATACTACACCAACATATCATAACTA
>LUGF01042882.1:13967-26850 GCA_001625245.1 Calycopis cecrops
TACTCTAAGTAGGTGTTGCCTTGTGTCTCGAGCGGCTTCAGGGTTTGGACAACGCACAACACATTAAGAAGATAACCTAGGTAACCTAACCAACTGTAGGCTAAGTAAGGAGAGTGTGTGGAATATGGTGTACAGCATTAGGACTCCGTATTTCAAATGGATTTGAAATACGGAGTCCTAATGAATCACTAACAGGATCTGCCTTTTGGCTTTACGTATGTTAAGACCTTTATCTGGAGAACGCATGAAAGAAACAAACTAGATAAAATTTATGGCAAATCCTGAAATCTGTAAACAGCCGAAACAAAAAATAGAAATGCCTAAAAAGTTATAAGTGTAGTTTGTTTTACACAAAAATTGTGCAAAGCTTCCGCTAAAATAGCTTAACTTATGTGTTTACTGTACGTTCACCTTTCATTATCACTCTCGGTGTGCGGGTCTGATGGGTACTAAAACCACAGGTGCGCTGTAAAAATACACCTGGTAGTGCCGACGCAGTTAAGTTGCAATGCGGCAATGACATCACCTCAAAATAAATAATCATGTGCACTGGTGAGGCTGGTAACTCTTTCTTACTGAGTACTTCCTGGGCGATGGAACTCAGTTTGCTGACCCGATCTGACCCGGAGGATCAGTTCGGGATGTTCCCGTAGATATACGTAAACTAATACTAGGAAGTCATAAAATGAAGGATATTGAGTACGTTGGGTCGCGCAACATACCTTAGTGTGCATAAAGTGCTGTGTATGTTAGCTGTGTGTAAGTGAGTGTTGATAGAAAACACTGCACTCAGCAAATATGAAAAACAAGCGTGTAGTGGTTTGTTTACTAGACTGCGTTATTGTTGCTTATTGTCATATGGCGTATGAGCATTACTACTTTCTATAACGGGCTTGGCCGACTACTTGTTTCCACCGCTGCTACTCCTGTATCGCCAAGATCGACAGCGGCCACCACAGAAACCCTTTGATATGAACTCAGGGAGCTCGAGGAAAAAACTAAAACTGTCTTGTGACCCGATTTAATCAAAAGAAGATAGGACTAGGAAGAAATTTAATTTTCCCTCCTTTGTTAAAGCGGGAGACAGTATAAGATTGTTATAAGTATACAAAGCAAGAAAAGAGAGTACCTACAGCTAATTATTTTATTATTTATTTAGTCATATAATTATTATTCTTATTTAGTAAGTCATTTAATTATAATTGGACAATTTTATTTCTTCTGTACTGATGTAAAACATTTATGATTCCAACTACCAACTTCCATCCGCACAAAGGTTATACGCTTCCTCCCTCCTCCATGCGCTCCCGAATCACGGCACGCTCTCCGCTGGTGTCGTGTAAGCGAGGGGAACATCACAGCGCGGGTCCAAATGCACTCAAAGTATCTATGAAACTGTATTGGGCTGGTGAACGTTGTGTCATAGAGTACGTGTGAACATTACAATGTTCATCAGTGGTCGGATGATGATGATGAAGAACATCCACGTATTGTAATCTGTTACTTAACTGTTATTTTATAAAGTGAAATACGAAATATGATTATGTAATTGTGGAAGCTGAAATAAACAAGTATTATGTGTATCAAGATGCTAGCGGGAAACCTACTTCCTTCCGCCATCGAGACATGGACGTCTCTACACGGTGGTGTGCTGAACTCCCCTGACGTGCCAGTCCGGTTCAGCTACGATGCAGCAATGGGAATGTTGCTCCTGGCTGAGTTTCGGTCGCGACGTACAACTTTATAGAGACGAGCCAATATAATATAGCATATTCGAAATATCGACAGTGGCTTACGAGCAGCCGAGCACGAAATATATCCGTCAATTTTGCGATGATTATAATAATCCGTTCGAATATTATAAAGAGGTCAATTTTATAACTTTCTATACAGTTATAAGGACTATTCAACATAATAGACATTATAAAAATAATCGTCGAGCTGCCGTGGAACGTGATTCCGCCATGAGCAAGTCGGGTCGTCTGTTAGCAACAGGATCATCTCATAACTCTAAGGCGAAGATTATCCTAAGGTTTCAGAAGAGCCGCCTATGTTTCGAGGTGCCGTACTTAGGTAGATACTTTTTTTTTTGCTGCTTTCCTCACATGTTGAATAAAGGCGTTGGCTCCTGACACAACTTTCTTTAGTAGACAGAAACATGATATACATATAGATGACCAGATTGTCATGATCGACCGACGGAGGTAAAGTTATATTTGTGTATGAAGCGACGGGCCAGGACGGGATGAGTGCTCGCACGGCTCGACTGTGTCGGTTCAGATGACTAACGGATGGACTGAGATTGTTGATGATGATGATTTCATATAAATGCAACGTATCTGGACTTTGTGTTATCCTAGTGTAAGTGCATGGCGGAAATCAATAGTACGTTTTAGCTGCAACGCCCGCGGCAACGGCACGCCCACCGGAGTATGATGGTGTGATGCGAGCGAGACACGGCGTGGTAGGGTGATGAGAGCTGACTGCACGCTACATCCTTACTTCTGTGTTCCTGGTGACGGTGCAGTGAGAAAATCAATCGAATGCGCTTTCTCATGACATGCGCAACAGCCACCAGCGCGAGATATCAAGCTGGTGGTTGACCGCAACGTGATGGCAGCAACGTTCCGCATGCGGATTTTTATTATAAAATCTTACTACATAGCGGGCTCTTCTAGTTATCTTAATAGAAGTTTCAGTTTAGTAGTTATAAGCATTACATATTCCGACTAATACATACATATCATAAAACAGTAAAATTTGTGTCTGTATATTAAAACTATTTGGAAGCGATGTTAAAATAGTATTAGAACACTTTTCAATGTTTTTGTTTGTCTTTTGTCCTGGCTAATCTCCGCAACTACGGGATTGTATTGAACAAAACTTTTGTGGTGTATTCTAAGCCTGGTCAATATCAAAAATCGCTCATTCCTACGGGAAATTGTAATTTCGGGACACTGCGAGCAAATACGAGTAACAAATCACTTTGATTATAATATTACTACGCTACGCATACGAAGTCGTAGGCACCAACTAGTATTTAATATGTGCCCCTATGATATAAAATCTGCATCTGTATAGTAGGCCTCCGGTAATCCGTCAAACATTTGGCGGGACAGAGGCAAACTGACGAATTTATAGTATCGATTTTTTAACAAAAAAATACGTCGTAATTCGACAAATTAGAGATCCAATGATAAGGTTGTATATGATAATTATGTGCTCTGAAGTACAAGTCATGCTTCATCTCGTGGTTTTTTTTAATCTCATCAATTGTAGATCTAAACTACTGACAAATACATCACAATGTCTAAAATATACCACTTTAATCGTCAGTATTCTGGGCCTCCACTTCTGAGCTGGTGACTTCGTACCTGGGGTGGGGGGACATGTAAGTAACACACAGAGAATAAACAGTGAACAATTAACTCGCACGTAGACTAGACAAATTCAAACTAAGCAGAGGGCTGCACTACCGGGGGTCCACTGTATGATTTCGCGTAAAAAGACTCACGATTAGGGATAATGCAACGATCATTGGATGATTTCAAAATAGGTAACGGAGACCGTAACATATTTATTGTTTATATTGTTTTATATTTTACAAAACATATTCGCCCAGGCCCACGTCCAGCGGTGGGCGTCTGCTGGCTGCCATTGTTGATGATGTTGTATATGTTTTATGGAACTCAGAGTGATGCTTAACTTAGTTCTACAACTTTTAGTCGGAGGTTTTGGCGCGACACAGACTTTTGATTGGCGGTACCGTGAAAGCATATTTTAATATAATGGGTAAACGAGCAGTCGTAGAAATTTTCATGCCTACCGACGCCCAAAGACATTCGCGTAGAGGTTATACAGATGAGTCGCCCTCCTCCCTCCTCTATATGTATATGGAGGGTCATGGGCCACAGACTCCTTACACACCGCACGAAACGCGACAGCGCAGCTGTCACTTTACGATAGTATCATGTAAGCGAGAGATACCTACCCGGTCGTGCCCGGCCCAATTCAGCACTAACTCTTACGATAAATGAAAAGTTAGTTTCCCACTCTAACTCACCCCACAGGAAAATTTATGTCTGTCTTTTCACTCAGGAAAATTCACAACTATGTCCGTCTTTGTCTAACTCCTGTGACCCAGAACAAGACAACATCTGTATGCACTAGATCAATAGTACTGCTGATGTGACGTAGATAGAGTTGCAAGCTGCAGCGTGTTATGCACACCTGGTAGGTCGAACTATCGCGTTTTAAAACATAAAGAGAAAAAAAAATATCTGCTAAATCACATGTGTAAAACAAGTTTCCAATTAGATCAATTGCTTTTTTTGTATACCTTACAAGCAACCTAAGACAATATTCGGGTATCATAACTTATTTTTAAATAGTTCGGTTTAAAAAAGTTGACTTTCGTTTTAGAAAATCACAAAAACATAAAATGTATTAAAAGGTAATATTAATACAATTAATAGGTTTTTGTTTTATTTTGTATGAACTACATTTTGGTAGTTCATGATGTTGTTTATGTCCAGAAAGTCTATAAGAATATTATTTATAGGAAATGATTTTCAGGAAGCTAACCAAAAAAATACATGGGCTGTATGTAAAAAGTGACAGCTGTGCTGTCGCGTTTCGTGCGGTGTGTAAGTAGCCGGTGGCCCATGGAGATGGGAGGAGAAAGGAAGGCAGCGCATCTGTATAGCCTCTATGCGGATGTTTCTGGGCGTCGGTAGTCATGAAAATGGCTCCGGCTGCTCGTTTGCCCTCCTATATCATAAAAAAAATAAAAAAAAGTCTAAATTCATATATTTATGGATCATTTATAATTTTAAATCTGTGCTGCGAGTATCGTGTAATCTCGTGAGGCTCGAGTAGTCGACGTAAGTTTATTACGCAATTTGTTCACTGTTTTGGTAGCACGTGTACCAGGACATCATACAATAGCGGAAGATAACAATACAATGCATTTATCCACACACGTATATAAAGGTAATTGATATTACACACATACATGTTAAGGGCTCTATACTGAGTGGAATCTACACAAAAGCTTTAACAATGGTAGTTTCTACCCGACTCTTTTGATGCTATAAGACTGGAGATTAATATTTAAAACTGCTTGATGTCCATAGTACTTATCTTATTATATACACACAGTTATTAAAATTGATTGTTTCTAGAGAATATCTTCATAAATATTGATACGATCACAAAATTATTTCACTATCAGACAGCTGCACTATTCAGAAGCAACACAAGCTATAGTTTAGTACCCATAGTCGTAGTAGTAAGCATAGTCACCCGTGTAAAATCAACAAAAAAGGGAAATATCTTTTCAGGAATTAACACGCTACGAGGACACGAATCCGTTACTAATAACAAGATGCAAACATTCTAACTTCATTTGTTTGGAGAAGTAATATTCCGAAATACTGATCATGAAAATTTGACTTGACTAATAGAAATTCAGGTGTTATATAGGTTATATTATATTAATAAATGTGGTCATTTAATTAAAATTAATTAAAGATCATGATCGATCGATGTTTTGATACCTTTTTCACAAAAATATGGCTCAGTCACTCCTTCATAACTAACACCCCACCAAACCATCACTGAAGTCGGATAACGCGCACGTTGCATTCTGTCGACTAATTGGGAAGCTTCCTTAGAGCTTTGTGATTATAAAAACAGTAATTTTTTTTGTTAAAATGTTGCTGAATTGTAAAAATGCTCTCATCCGTAACCAAAATTTTTCTGTGACTTCCTCACCGGACGTCAAACTAATTAAACTGGAGTAGGATCTAGATTTTCATTTATATAATCAAACATTTTGTTAGAAACAAAAGTTTTCAGAGAAAAGTTATCGCTTTTACGTATACATAATATGTCATATACACATTCGACAATACAATAATTATAATCCCTCTACAAAGCGCTTGCCATTGCAATAATTATAATATTCATTAAATTAATAGGTAACAAGTACCAGGCTCGCATATATTGCAAGTAGATTGATTAGTACATGCGCGTAGTAAATGATCGTGGATGGGGCCGGATCACAGTTTATGGCCGTTTATGTGCGCAGCCCGCTTCTGAGAAGATCCCTTATGAGCCATAAAAGCTGCGGTACCATGTGTAGGTACTGCTGTCTGCTGCTTCACAGACTCCGTTCGATTTATACGCGTCAGTTAAATTGCAATTCCAATTTATATAATTTATCGTTATCTGTAAATTCGCAAACTCTGTACAGATACAGATTTTATTACAATCAAGGACCATGGGAAGGGTAGGAGTAGACTAGGAAGCTGCTTTTTCCAGATTGTTAAACTTAATTAAAAGTAGTTTAATAAATTGTAAAGTATCACGATTTTTTTAAGATAAATTGTTTTTGATTGAAAGTATGTATTTGGTTCTACATTAAAAACTTTGTTATATTAAAAAAATATACTCAGTCCGGTTATAAGTTCTGTCACACAATAAAAACGTTTCAATTAAGAATCCTGGCTAAATAATAAAATGAATTAATAAATTTTGAATCCTTTAAGAAACAAGAATGTATTTTTTTCTAACTTGGCGTAATATTAAACATGGAGTGGACGCATGAAGACGACCTTGCCAAATTTTAGGCTTGCTGGAAAATTTGAATTTCACCAGAAGATTTGTTTGTCCTCATATCCTCCTCTATGAAATGATATAATGAGGACTCAAGTTTGGAATTCAGAAAAAGAAGCGGTCGCACTCGCTGTGTTAGTGAGCCAGCAGTGGTAAAGTTGCGAAGGCGCAAATTCAGAGAAATCCCATATGCCAGCTGAAACTTAGTTAGCCCTTCAGATGGGGTTAAGCAAAACACAGTGAATAGTGAGAGAATGAATGAAACTTAGGATTACTACCTAATAGAGGAAATAACAGGGCGCTTGGTGGACATGAGACTGGAGAGATCCCGCGCTTTGCTGGTGTCGTATGCGGGAAGAAAGCACGGTAAGAATATACCGCGGAGGAGAGCTACAACGATTAAAATGATAAGGCTCCCGCCCACAGCAGTGAAGAAGCGAGACGACGTATTCTGACTGACGACCGACCGGTCGCCGACGTCCTGCGAGGTAATTTTTCATCCTCAGTCATGGTTTGGTTAGGACTCTCATATTGGAGCTTAACGAGGTACGAACGAACGAATGAGGTGTTTATGACAAAGGCGTAAAAACGAATGCGATTGTCTTTCAAAGTACAGGCCTAACGGAATTTGTGAAACCTGCTTCTCATACCATGTTCAATAGGCCCTGGATATTGCAGCAAGATTATACGCAAGCAATAGAGCGAGAAGCTCGCAAGACTGTCTGACTGAGCTGAAATTGACTTCATCGGGCACCAAGACTGGCCTCCTCAGTATAGACTTCGATCCATTGGATTACAAAATATAACAACACTTGGAGCAGAAGGACTGCTCAAAACCTCATCCCAAATATAATTTCACTCAAGGCATCGCTGATCGAAAGCAGCCACCTATAGTGACACGGACCTGGTGCGTGCACCAGATGACTGGCCGCGCTAATTAAAGGCCTATATTCAAAATCCGAGGCTAATTTTGAACCAACATAATTAACATAAGAAGACACGTTTTACTAAGTTCATTTTTAACGATTATTCTAAAAATAAACACCAGTCAATTATTTCAAAATATATTTGTGACAGAACTTAGGACCCGACTTGGTATATCTTTTTTTATTTATTTATTTATTTTATTCAAACATTACAATATTAAATAAAAAGCAGAACAAAAACCACGCAGGTTTGTCTGGAATGCTATTCTTATATTATAATAATTTTCAACTTAAAATAAGACATATTTATACATACAGGTATACAAAATAATTTAAAAAAGAAATGATATGAAAGTGAAATGAAATGAATTTTACAAGTAGGTTGTGTTATAATAAGTTTACAAATTTTCCAAGAAATGTGTTTTTAGTTTCTGTTTAATGTTGTTTCTTGTTAAACTTTTTACAAAAGATGGATCTAGTTTATTAAATAAGCGAGGGGTGATATATGAAATCGTTCTTTCGCCATAAACATTAGCTGCCCTAGTTATTTGTAACTGTTTGTTAGTTACTTGACGTGTATAAATATTGTGTGATATTTCCATCTGTGTATTAATATTTAAAAAATGTTCTTTTAGAAGGCTGTATTTGACTTTGCAATGTATTGGTAGTACTCTACAATGTTTAAATAAATCTGTATCATTCATAATTTTAGGCATTAGATGAAATTATTTTCTTTAGTATTCTAATTTGAAGTTTATAAATATAATCCATATGACTTTTATAGGTTCGCCCGTAGCTTGTGATTCCATATCCAACGATAGAGTCAACAAGAGCATTATATAACAGGAGCCTGATCTTGAAAGGCATTCTGTTTGATTACATAAAGGTTAGCTAATAATGCTTTGAGTTTATCACATGTGCGTGTAATATGAGATAACCAATTAAATTTACTATCGATTATCAAACCTAGATAGGTGTGTTTGTCGACAGTTTCAACTGTAGGACAATTGCATAAGCTATCACTATTATTCGTATGCAAGCACAAATGTTCGTGAGCCGTCAGACTCCCGCCTACGTAATGTCGAGTTTTGTTATGTGGAGAACAAATATGAATAAGTTTGGTTTTGCTTGCATTAAGGGCTAATCCATTGTCATGGCACCACTTGGTAATACTGTTAAGATCCTATTGCACTTTTATGAAAGCTTTTGTAACATCTCGATCCGCAACTAGTAAACAGGTGTCGTCGGCGTACTGGTAGGAGTTACAGTATTAAAGACTATGTTATCAAAAATTTTGAATCCACTACTTCTAGAAACGGTTTGGTACAAAATATGAATTAAAGCACTCAAGTAATATAGACATTTCTTGAAGTACAGTGAGGCAGGTTAGGAAATAAATGTTTGTCATATCTGAGGTGCCTTACGTGCAAAGCGCCATAATGTTGTCTGTTCTAGATGTAGCGAGATTCACTGTCAATACATAATGTCATCCGAATGCTCGTTTGCCCCCTATGATATGAAACAAAATACTGCCTGTATTTTTTTTGTGCTAATCAAAATCATATAAAGGTGTAGTATCTTTTACTATCTTTTACGGACTTATCACTATATGTTAGCCTGGTACAATTTGTATGGCCCTAAAAAAGTCGAAACCTTTCCATAACACCGCCACCGACTGCTTATTCTCTAGTACTAACAAACCGCATCAAACATGAAGGCATTGCACTTACATAACTGCAATATTGCGGAGAAGTATCTTCTCGGTTGTATAAGCCAAGGCAGGCGTGGCACTAGACTCTTTTTTTTTTATGGTATAGGAGGGCAAACGAGCAGCCGGAGCCATTTTCATGACTACCGACGCCCACAAACATCCGCATAGAGGCTACACAGATGCGCTGCCCTCCTCTCTCCTCCCACCTCCATGGGCCACCGGCTACTTACACACCGCACGAAACGCGACAGCACAGCTGTCACTTTTCGCCGGTCTCGTGTAAGCTCACTACTACTTACTAGATAGAGATAGGGAACTGATGTGAATATATTGTTGTTTGTTATTCTTACGAATAGAATACCTACCTAACTAACTAAGATATTAATGGTTACATATGGTTCCTACACCGATGCAGGTTTTTTAAGGACCCACAGCTACCCCTTTTTACAACCTCAGTAAACAAATGTAAAAAATATTGGACCTTTGAAACCATATGTTGTGAAATTTTTTAGCATGACCCTTTACCAAGTAACACGTGTAGTTTATAATAACATAACTTATTAACAATTTACTAGATATACTTAATTAACTTTGAAATATATTTAGATATTGTAAAGTTTTACTTGCTAAGCCTGCCCACTTAGGTTCTTTCTTCAATTACCAATATTGTAACAGAATAAAAGATAATTTCAAATAAACTCAGCTTCACGAAAATACATTTTCTTGAACTGGCATTCCTTCCACTGCCATAGCCTCCCTGATAAATATATTTCAAACAAATGTCAGTTTGGTTAAACCGAAAAATTTCATAAAGCACCTATGGGCAAGCGTAAACAATGTATCATGCTTGTCGTTTTTTAAAATCATCGTAATTTTTTTTATTAAAGCTAACACGCTTTCAGGCGGGTTATTCTTAAAATACCTATTGCATTTATAAAGATCAAACGGGCGGGCAAACATCTTTCATGTAAACATTACGTGCGTTAGGGCCGAGAGCGCGATTATCTCTTAGTAAAATGGAACGAAATTATCTTTGAAGTATTCTTTCTCAATCGTTGATTGCTTGGTTTGACAGTGCTCGGGATAATCATGATGGGGCAAAGTGCTGTGATAGATTTGCCTGTTTAAGAAAATTAATTGAACACATTTGATAAATATGAGACTCTTTACAACATCTTTCTGATTCATGTATGATGTAGTTCTAGTATAAATAGTTGTATTTAGTTGCGTTAAATATAATTAGAGTATAAAAACAATAAAATTAATTAATTATTCCTATCATCATCACGTTCGTGGCGTAGACAATTAAAGCATTTTTTTAATAAATGTAGATTAGACTTTGTCCATAAATAATATTATTGTTTACTAGCTGGTGCTGAAATTTTCAAACCCGTCGGGTAATGTATAATGACTGAACATCCCGTAGGAATTAGCGATTTTCCCGCAGTAAATTTACTTAAAATAATTAAAATTTAATTAAAATATTCCAAATGATGACCAAGCTTAGTATCTATACACCACAAAAAGTTTCATTCGAATCCGTCCAGTAGTTTTGGAGACTAGTCTGTACAAACAGACATACAAAACAATTAAAAAACATTGGAAAGTTTTCTAATACTATTTTAACATCGCCCCCAATTAGTTTTTCGTAAATATATTCAATGTACGTAAATATAATCAACACAAGGATTTTACTGATTTAATATTAATATGTATTAATAGATTTTCTTATCTTAATCTTTACCTTATAAAATAATTTGTGTAATTTTGAGTTCAGTTTGCGGTGTATCAGCCTGTAGATCAGGGCTTTATAAGATGCTTATTATGTAGAAATGAAAATATTCATTATACTCCCATCATAGTATGAGAACAAAACGTATAAACTCTGTATTTCATACATTTTTGTTTTTGTTTTTCCCCGATCAGGTAGATATAGCAACCATATTGAAAACACATTCAGGGGTAAAAATAACTTCGGGAATCGAACTGTAATCGATGCGTCGATGTGTGCGGTCCGGTTCGCTATTTGACTGTACTGTGGTTATATTTAACTTTTTGTAGTTAAAAAACGGTTACAAAATGACTGTGATTTTTTCAGTGTTGTATAACATAACGCCGAATAATTCAATTTTTTTTAGTAAATATTTAGTATTATCCTGTGGATGTAGTAGTGGATATGCTGATTAGGTAACAGGTAAGAAGTTGTGTAGCTACTAGAGGAAGCAGTGTTGTTTTACTAACACATGAAAATGTCATCGGTTTAATGCGGAAGGAAGCTGGAGCAGATTTGGTCGCAAATTATTAGCTAGCTTCGATATTATTACCAATTGTGTAATATTTTGTAAACTCACTGTACCTTTGTTCATTTATAATGAATAACTTAATTGATATAATTTATTTACTCATTTAGGGTGGATCGACGGCGCAATACCAGTACAAACGTACCCCAGACCTGAAAGTTGAATTATAGCGACAAAACCTTTACAGGTATCACTCACATTTTGATATAGAACTATGCGAATTGGTACTCTATGATGAAAATATGTTCTATATTATGATTTATTTGTATATTGCGTCTTCGTGAATCCTTAATGCCAAAAAAAGTTAACTCACTTGGAAATAGGAATTATAAACGAAAATCGTAAAATGTATGTAATAAATTACGGTTATTTTTTATAAACCAGTCCCGTTTGAAATTGTGTCTGCGTGAATTAATGGATGTAATTCATGAAGATATAGTTTTATATTGTAAAACGTACGTCGGTACAGTGATATACAAACGTTCAGGCGATAAACAGCGCGTCCGGCATTCAGGATTCAGGAACGCGGCGCGGGCACAACTAAGGCCGATAATGTCGAGGATCCTCCCTTTATCAGTAAAGCTTTTAATTTATAAATTATATATACGTTCCCGACTGACGTATGCGGCTCCGGCGTGGATCCTTCTGGCAACAGTTTACAAGCGCCGCCTGCAAAGAGTGCAGTTGAAGGCGCTTCGCCGGGTGGCAGATGCCCCCCGCTACGTCATGAACGCCGCCATCTCAATGAACCTGCGAATGGAGGACCTCGATATACCTATTTGTCGCCGATCTGGTAAAGCCCCTGTTAGCCAAAGCCGACCAGGTTCACCAGCCTTCAAGACATAGCCCCGCCCGGCGACTGCCCGACAGATACGCATTCTCAAGGGACACTGCCCTTTCGTCCCCTTTACAAATCTAACATATGTGCCACTCTTCTCCAACTACCCTCTTTTATTTTATTCCGTCATATTTGTACACCAATTTCTTCTTGCTGCCACGAGCATGGCCCTTTTTGAGTCACCGGAAGCGACACCGGCGGAAGCTCCCCCGCTAGCGCCTCGGTAGCGATGGTAAGAGCCTACACGCTTATCAATTACGCCTCGTTCATACGCTTCTTTCGCCTTCATTAACCATATGTTTTTGTCTACTGTCCCTTTCTACTACTTATATGATCTTGTCAGCCGCCGACGCCTGGTAGCGGATTGGCACGTGAGGGTGCGGTCCGCCCGGACCTCAAGGTAGCACAATTCATTTGCCTCCGTCTCAACTCTTGCCACTGCTCTCTGTAGCCGCCGACGCCGGTAGCGGACTGGCACGTGAGGGTGCGG